>JAHWXV010892284.1:0-10145 GCA_024586415.1 Phrixothrix hirtus
TTTGACACTATGTTGAGTCCCTAAACACACCGAACGTTTTCGTTTAACACAGAGCCAACACACGACCAATTTTATTGCCCTAACGACTCGGCAAATGTGTGCCCGCTTTTGAAGATATCACCGAACCCTATCAGATGTTCGGAAATTACGTATCTCTGTCACACTCACTGGAGCGATTAGATTTTTAATCGACACGGACGTGAAAAAAACGCGTCTATCGTGTTTTCTTTATCCGATTAAAAAAACCAACCAATTTATTTATTTTTCGCTAAATTCTGTTTTCTTTCTCTTCCGTTTTTGTCAACAACAACCCGTTTCTAAGAGACAAATCCACGGCGGCAACTTAAGGAAAAAAGATTTTGTCCTTTATTAGCGGAACGCCACTAAAATCTGACAAATTTTTTGAGAAACTGCTTAGATTATATGAATAACCATTAAATAGTAAATAGTAAACTTTAAAAATTATTGTTATAGCCGATTTCGAGAAAATCGGGAAGACCAAAAAATGACAAGAGTAAAGTGGCATTTCAGGTTATCCGATTTTAATAACATTGATGCAATTATGTGTGCGGATGGTTACAAACCTAATGTTTTTGAAATATCCTGTTCACACACAGACCGATTTCCAAAAACATGATCTTCGGACTCAGCGCACCCGAAAACATGTATTTCTACTAAAATTTCGATATTGAAACTTTTGAACGAAAAAAATACTTTCTCTTTTACCTAGATTTCATATAGGGTAAGAGAAAGAAAAGAGTTATAATTGGTGTACCAAAGTCTAAAATAGTTCAGGAGCAAATGAATTTTTCTCTCAAAATTCTTTACAGGAGTGTCGATATAGAAATTCTGCAGAATCGACAATTGGAATTAAGTGAGAAGTCAAATGCGTTAAATTTAGCAGTTTGACAATTTTTGGCCGGACAGCGAACTAACTGTGTGTCGCCGCACTCGTTGTCATATTGGAAACGCTGTTGAACTGAAGTATTCGCGTGAATCTTTGGCCTTTAAAAATCACACGGAAACATTTCAAGGCCGTAGCTGGGTATGCGAGTACTTCTCACCTAAGTAGTGGCCTAAGCCAAACTTAGCGAATATTTAGACATAGCGCTCGGCATTCACAGTTACACTTTTCTCCAGGAACTCCAAAAGAAGCGATCCAAGTCGATTGAAAAATAGTGTCATTATTATCTTATCCATGAATTTCCTTGGTGGCGAGGAGTCAGCATGTTTTGACTGACGACCCTCATTCTTTGTTTTAGACTGGTGACAACTGCATCACATCTCAACCCCTGCCACACTGAGTAACAAAAGCAGGTCACCTATAACTAACATCGCTTGTAGCTCTGCCTCCTTATAATTTAGAAATAGAATTACCACCGGTTATGAAGCCGGTGTTAAGTCTCATGAGAGACTCTACAGATGTAAAAATTTCAAATTTCGTGATGCTAAGCACATTAGTTTTTTAAGCAACATCGAAGGGAATAGTATAGTGAATGCATACCAAGGTGTTTCGCAGCTCTTTGTAGGGTATAATATTTGCACAGATAAGAAACAACAAGTTGGTTAACATATGTATCATAAACATTCCCAATTACAAATAAAAAAGAAAAATAAAACAATGTGATCTTACAATAATAAGAATAATAATAATAATAATAATATAGGATTTATTATCCAACAGACTATATAAAGCCTTAATGGGATAAACGCATAATACACACAAAAGGAAAAAATTAATTGGTGATCTGAAAAATAAAAATAAATTAATTAAGCTAATATGATATTTCTACTATTATTTTGAAAATTTTTAAAACTATTTACAAAAATATCGAGATTTGGAACTACGTTATTATAACAGCGGCACATATTGTTTAAAGGCGAATGTTGGTTAGTTCTGCAATGGTATATAAAAAAAGTTTCTATGTCGACTACTTAAACGTGGCACGAGAAAAGAAATTCCGTTTAATAAATTGGAGCAGTTAATGTGTCCATTAATTAATTTATATAGGTGCAAAAGATTAGCAAGAGTTCTTCTTTTTCTTAAAGTGCATAACTGAAATTCGCTTAGTAGCTCTTCCGGTGGATATGATCTAGTAGGATAAGTATCATGTTTTACAAAATATAGTTTTACAGTGTTGACATTAAGCTGTTGTTTTACCAAGTACCTAGTTACAATGCGACAGTAATCGGTAGTGTAATAATTCGAATTATTGTCAAGCGGCAGGATTCCTGTAAGCATAATTAACAACAGTATCTAGTTGATAACACAAAATAATAAATAACCTCAAGCATATAGTCAAAATAATTAGCTTAAGATATTTGTACCGTAATGCGAATAATTTAGGTTTAAGTAAACAAAATTATTTGTAGGAACAATTAATACTTTCTTGCATTTAGGAAAGTAAAATAATATTTAAGCTATTACACAGTTTACTAAAGAATTGATTCTGTTAATTCTAAAACATTTCAAATAAATTGTGTTTATACAACGGAAAATTTAGATACCATTTAAACTTTAGTATTCCAATTCTAAAAAAGAAATATAAAATGTTATTGATAATAATTTGAAGATTGAAAGAATACAGATAGCCAAAAGATAAAAAAACAATTTAGATACGTAATCAAAGCAATAGGTCGATTTAAATTAATTTACCTCGTTACGAGACGCAGACTGACAGACAAAATTAAGTAAGATAAACAGTACTTTTTATAAGATAACCTTATCATCAGTATTCGGTTAAGGCCAGTGCACTTTCGCATTCTAAGATTTCGGACAATGTCGGTCAAAATTTTTTACTTCAGCTGCCACAATTATATTATAACGCACAGTTGGTAAAGACACCGCCAACTCCAACCTCGTATCTGAAAATTAATATTTTTTAGATCAGTTGAGATATCCACCTTAGCTTAGTAAAACATGGCTGTTTTGTTCGATGAACTTTTCATTATTACAATCGATATTCATCAATTGCAATAAATCTTAAACAAATTTTACTATATTAACTAAATGAAAGAAAACGATTACATTTTAGTTTGATGCAATTGATTTTACATCAAATAAATTTAAATTCTTTACCAACAAAGCTACGTGTTCTTCTCAGGCTTAAAAACCAAGATGAATATATTAGATTGCCACGAATATAACAATGCTAGACGCCACCTATAAGTTAGAATTTGCGAACGAAAGTGACATCGAGTTTAAATTAAAAAAGAAATGCTGTCACTTTTTGAAATTATTGTAACCAAATAAATAAATATATAAAATTGAAATTTCGCTATTAAATTAAATAAACACAAAGGAATTGAATTTTTAATAAATAAACAATCATATGTAACATCGGAACGTTACACGCTGCATATATTGCGGAGTTATGGGAAATCAACTGAGATCTTCCGATTTGTAACATGGTGATGGACGGTACCATGATTCACACATACAGCAGTCCTTTACTGTTGTCGCGCAGAGAAATGTGGCCCTCTAAGAACTGTTCCCGCTACATACCTTTATGTCAGATCTATGTAATAATTACTGTACACTGCTTTAATTACAAGATGTGCTTATTTCCAACACCTTCCGCTGTTTAAAAACCCACAAAAACTCACTGCTGCTCTTTGCTCATTTCCATTTTCACGACTGGACGACGAATACAATGCTGTCGCTAACGGCACTATGCGTCACGTGACATGTGATTGATTACATTGTTCGATGTACTAGCTTTCTTAAAATGGGACAAGAAAAACTGAGTAGGATTACTGTCACATTTCTATGCCCATCTTGAATAAATCGTGTTTTTTGGCTTTAATTACTGATTGTTTCTTTCTTTTATTGTTTAATTATATTTCTATCTCTATAATTAACATACACTTTGTCCGTTTCATTTTGTCGTAGTTAAAACGACGTATGTTTGGCGGAATCTGTTCTTAACTAGACCTAGCAGAGTCAGGCTGAGTCGCAGAGATTTGGTGGCAATACTGTATCGATAATCTGTCAAAGGTATTAAAGATATCAAGTTAAGAAGGTATTCCACCAGATTTGGTCTACTAAATCTGAAATTGCCTAAGAAGGCGGGTGACTACAAAAGAAGCGGAAACAGTCAACTACTGTTTTACTGTAATTGAACTTACGCATATTCTGCTTACTCCACATGAGGAAAACGTTAGGTATTTGCAAACATTGCTTTCTGTCTTCAATGAGTAATAAAGTGCAATTACTTTTCCTAGAATGTGCTTCTTTCGCTAAAAGTAGGTGTGAGGAAAATAAATTTGAAATAAATACAGTTATACAACTATACCATGAACAATTATAGTTACGAATAAAGATTTTTGTTTAATGCGTAAAATAAACAGGAATTAACCTACATTTCTATTAGAAAGGATTCGCCCCAGATTCCTAGTTAATAAACGAGAACTAGCAGTCGCTTCTAGATATTCGTTAGTATCAAAATAATGTTTTTGGGCATTTGTCCTCAATTATTTGAATAATAAACACCAATGTCTATCCTAATTGAGAAGACACGCAGTAGGACAATTAATTCTTGCACATATACAAAAAGGCTTCGACTTATCTGTAAATATTAACAACAAGTTCTATTTGAACTTGTAAATTAAATTGAAAAACTACATTCAAAACATGTTATTTTCGGTAATAAATAAATGTTATATTGTTTTCGGTAGCCAAATCACAAATTCTGCCGACTTATAGTTACTATCTTACTATTAACTTAAATTTTATAAAATAAAGTTCGTTTTGTTGAAATGTTTCATTAATTGCCACAGTTAATCATTACAAGCAAATTAATACAATTCATGAGTACGCGCTGAGTTAGGCAACCTAAGTTACATCATATTTAAAGTTTTGAAAATCAAATAATTATAGAAAGCAACATACGAACTCTACTACTTCCCAATGGGCATTGCGGCGAATATCTCCAAAAATTATAACTAAAAATAACTGTTACGACTTTTTCAAAGGATTATCCGGATCTGCGCTGGAAAGTGAAAGTGAAAATTTTTAAAGTTAAAGGAGCCATTCTGATTTCATTTTTTATATTACTGAAAAATTTTGAGACATCAGATTTGTGACGTAACTTTGTGTTTGAACAAAACAAGACTAGATAAGTCCTTTATTTGAGACAGAGGCACAGCTACAAACATTTATTACACTAGTCAACTTCTTGTCTTGGTTTTTAGAGATGAATGTTATCAACTAGTTTCAATATTTATTTCTCAAATTTCTCACATTGATACATACTTTAACCCTTGCTAGCATTTAATTTTCTTAGAAATATAAAAAAAGCTAACCTCTAGAATTGAATGCTGCCAACCCCGGGAGCTCAGTGGCCTATATATTTACCTCAGCCCAAGGACGATAGGTTTTGACCCGCCCGAGACCGTAAGTAAAAATTCCTCCAGATTCAACTAAATGCAAGTTACCATGACGAATTTTGGATTTGGAATCTAAATACGTGAAGCATAAATGAATCGACATTTATGTATTTCATATTATTCTATATATTTTACTTTCTGTTAACTCAAATATCGGATAAAAATGACAAAACATAGTGAATCTGACGTTTACTTCAGGAATTAATAATTATACAGAAGTTTCCACGGTACAAAGGCATGCTGTGCTTAGTTTTATTTCACTTTAGTAGTCTGTTCACATTTATGCCGATCAGACACGAAGTTTTATAATATGTGAATTTAGTGTGGACTGTTGTATTTTATGTTTCTACCTTATACCTTACTTGCTAATTATTAATAAAATGTTAACCAAAGAATAATTCATTTATTATAGCTATTTACAAAAAATATGTATATGATGTGTTGCCTACCTATAATTCCTACTAGGTAATTTTATTTAAACCACTTCAATACGTTTATTTTGTATGCAATTTTAGGCCAAGTAGTTTCTTTTATTTAGCTATGTACTATTGTTGGTAACACTCCAAGTAAACTCCCATGTTTATTGTTTATCAATTGATAAAAACAGGCTTACCTGTTTTATCAATTATATATATTTAATTAATATCATCGTGTTATTAAAGTGTGAAACAACAGTTTTACGTTTTAACAGAATAGTCGTATCAAGTTTCACTGAAATCTACGTTTTGATAAAACTTTGTGTTATAGACACCAAAATTGGGGATGTTCCAACTGAGACTACATGCAATCAAATAAGTGTTGGATACGTTACAGGCGCGTTTCAAAGGACGATGGCAGTTTTATATAATTTGAAGTGCGAAAATTTCTTTGATCTTTGCCTAATACATGAAAAGATATGTTAAACCGAATCAGTTGCCTACTTTTCAATTCGACCAGCATTTATATACCTGATCATGTCAAAATATACGTCATATTTTTCACATTTCGAGCTTCGAATATTTGCTCAATGATTACGATTCTTATTTTCCATTTCAATACGGTTCGAAATTCTTTGTTTTCATTATAAAGCTTTCTTAAATTATCTTATATTTAATATTTATTTAATTACTGCCTTATATTACGTGTTCTATGTATTTCGTTATACTTAATACATTCATGTCGGCTACTAATAATTTTAAGTTAAATATATAATAAATGTTTTCGCTTTTTCGATACCTAGTATCGAGTACATGTTTATTTACGGGTCTTTTATATACAATTTAATTTTTCTAATAATAAAAACTAATTATTTTACCTAAAAGGGAATCAGTTGCTAAAATTAAATTTATTTCCAGATCATAGCTAAAAAGTGGCTTTGCAACCGCATTCGCCTGCACAACGGCCCACTCGTGACTGGGGTACTAAGCGCAACGGAATGGCCAACTCTCTACCTGTCGGAATTGCCCAAGTTATCGTGTCCTGGTAATTCTCAAGTTGTCGATCGAAGCAATGCCGATTATAGTACTCCATGAACTTGTTTGCTTTCTCTGTAACTGGAGTAAACGTGTCTTATTGGATTTTTGGGAAACAGTACTTGATTTGAAGAAGCGAGGCTAGCAATCTATACATCCCTCAAATCATTTTTGACGCTACCTTCTTTCACTAGCATTTTCCTTTGCAGCCGTCGATGGAACGTACATAAATGAGGCTGCAGACCATGTGTCTGGTAAGCGACTGCCAATGTATTTGCTTTGTCTGATTTTTTTCTGAATCTCTTACAGGTATCATTATTACCGTGAACTTATTGTCGCTAACATTGCAGTTAAATAGGTAAATTAGCGGTCCGGATTGCATCATACAAATCGACCAGTTGAAGTTTGGCCGCTGTAAGTGTTATCGTGCTCATAAAACTGAAAAAAAATGAGTCATTGGCATGATCTAAAACGGCAACGAAGAGTTTAGAACTCTCCTGTGTTTTGATAACCGCCGCTAAGCTGAAGACTTTGGAACTAATTATTCAACAGCACATTGCGCCAGGTTAAACAATCCACATTAATGCTTAGCGCGCTTTACAGGCTTCACAACCTTGGATTTGATTAGCATGTGGTTAATCACGGCGACCCAGAAAACCACTCTGTTGGTAAATAAATAACTTTCATGGCACTCACACTTATCAAATTAAGTCAACCTGGCGCCCATGTGTCTGCAGAAAACTTTACTAATTACTTATGTCAGGCACTTACTTAATAAAATGTTCTGTTGTAAGATTAAGCCACGAGTTATTTGAATTAAATCTGTTTTACAATGCTTTTAATATGTGACTATAGATGCTGGTATCTACTACATCCTATACCTTTATATTATATTTCCTAAAATTAAAAATGGCGGAGATCCCCTTTGCACAGTAAACTAGAAACGTTAAAAGTGCTACAACACTAATAGGAACTTTTAAATTAAACAAGTATTCAATAATTTATGAAATTTTATGAATTTTAAAGCTATAAAAGGTGTCAACAAAGATTATTGTTATCAACAATCTTCGTTGAACTACATAAATTAAAATTAAAATTTTTGAATAAAAAAATTAATGCGAAGTAATCACGCACAAGTTTAATTATTAATTAAATACAATTAATTTCTTAAGTGACCCGTATTTGCGTCTACAGGTAACGGCTTATAGTTCATCCCCAAGATGATGCTCTATGGACCTCGTCTCGTGGTTAAATTATTTTTCTTTACTTATTCGTTTAAGTTGGATGGGCCTTTGATATAATAATCAAATAGAAAGGCCTCGATTGCGACTAGACTTGGCCTAAACGGGTTTGTTAACGACAAAATTTGTATCGGGCCTTCTAATTAAGCACTTCATTAACTTGATACTTGAGCACTGTTTATTCATTTTTGGTTTTCACATCTGCTAACACGCTCGGAATTTATATTCAAGGCACGAGGTAGAGTACAAAAGGCATTGCTCTTAAGGCGTACAAAGTTTTTATAATGTTTTCCCTACTTCGGTTGACCAATCATTTCTCTTGATATTCTGTTTATACAATTATTTCAAATCTCGAGTTCGTTCATACCATTTCCTCCCAAATATTTTAACTAGAAATGTACACGTTGTAATATTTCGTAATTTAAAAGTATTAAGTATTTAAATAGTATTTGAATATTTTGATATTGTCAATCATAAAAATCTAAAACCTCTATTTGACTAAAATTCCTCATTTTATTGAGACAGTCACATCGCTGTCAATCTTCTTTTAAATGTATTTCTCTAGGAATTGATAAATTTACCGGTATTGTGATGTTTCTAAATTTTTCTTAACTTTGGTGTCCTAAGATTTAATTTGAAATAATTTAAGGATTTTTGAAATCTTAAGCATACTTAGAAGCTTCTTCTAAAGCCATTTCTTGAATAACTTCCTCAAATCTGTTCCCATTAGATTTTTCGCAAGCTGTATTTGTACATATTTCCCTCGAATCTTTTCATACCAGTTCCTTCGCAAGCTACCTGACCCAGAGCAATCACTCAATCTCCACCGTAAAACCCAAAAATAAACAGGTTAGCAAAAGATACGTAAATAATCCAAATACTTACCGAACATTCTCTCAAGTCGCCCGAAAATTGTTTAAAGTTGTCAATTCCTAAAATAAAACAAAATGAATAAAGAAGGCCCATATTTACGATATACACCAGCCATAGAAACAGACGAAACACTATATACTTCGAGAAATACTTAAGTGGCAAACACTATACGAAAGTGGAACTTGAAATTTAATTTCTAGGGAGACTAGATGAACTGCAAAGTTGATACGATAACAAAGTCCGCGATTTATTACGATCCTTACTCGAACTGTTGTAAAATAAGTCTATCTTATCGTACAGACATAATCGAGAGAATTGGAACAGTAGCTCACAAAAAGAATTACTTACCTCCCAGATATAGATATCGACTTGAGGAAGAGATAAGAAACAGAGCTCATGGCTCAGATGAGAAGATAAGTGACTATATCATAGCCCTCCAAACACTGATGCGCAGGTACAGCAAAATAGCATTTTTCGACAAAATCTAAAGATTTTACGGAAACTTACGCCTAAGTATAAGACATATATGCTAACGAGATTTCTCAAACATCTCTGATCAAATGTAATGGGAGACCAATTCGAAACTCTTCAGATACAGATCAAAAACTTCGAAAATCCTACGAATCAACGTACTTCTTTCAGTAAAGAAGTGGCATACGTCCTACAAACTAACTAGAAACACCTTGCAAAAATTAACCCACCCCAAACTAAGGATACCAAGGGCGACCCGAGAAATTCAGGCTACGGCACCTTATGAATAGAGTAATCCCCACCTTAATACAAACTCAGACCGCTCGAAAATACAACAAGCCAACGAACAAAGAACCTACATACTGCTATGTCTATTTTGAGATAAGCTTTTTATATTTGAATTTATATTTCTAAATGCCCCGATTTTGATTCAAATAATTTTGAAGTATTTATTTTTGAACTTTTTGCTTTTCCCGAGCTTATCGTGAAACAATTGTTTACGTTTTATTTGATTAGCAAATTCAAATTTTATGTGTGACAGATCCGCCCCCTATTCTTAATTTTTCTGTACATACCTTCGTATTTTGTTTTGTTTTGCCCGGCTTGATTTTGAGACTCTTCAAAATTATCAAATACTCAGGGTTACCCCCTCTTACCAATTCTATGTTTTGTTATTGTTCGCGGACGCTAGCTGTACGCCGCCGTAATCCTACAAAGATTA
>JAHWXV010892352.1:0-10180 GCA_024586415.1 Phrixothrix hirtus
GATGTAAGCTTTCAAATGTATATAATAAAACTTTGTTATTCTTCCTTGTTAATTTTTTATTTCAAAACGTCTGTTAGTTTCTGGATTGCCCTCATATATACACTCTTTGATATCAGATGAAAGTAATCAAATGGGTCACCAATCATGTAGACCATAATATAGCAACGATAGAGGGCCATAACACTTTTCATGAGATAAGAGTTGTAATGTACACATAGGAACATCTGTTAACACTTTGTTGCTCAGAGAAAACAAAAGAACTGAAATATCGCCCTCTGGCATATGAATATCCAAGTTCAACAACCATGAATAAACTGACATTTCAAAATTTGTATTATAAACCAATTCAAACTATTCTGCTCAATGTTCTCTGAAGTATGAGTAGATTATTTAAAACGCTAGGATGCTGTAGCAAATGAATATTGTGGTATAACTGATCAAAGGTTACAATGGAAGTAGTCGCTCCCATTATAATCTTTGATCAGTGCTTGTGGATAAAGGCAATGAAAGTGACCACATAATATGGTGATCTAGCTTGGCGGATTTCACGCACTAATGTCTTTTCTTGGAACTATTGAAATACTGATGGCTGGATCTGACATAGAAATTTTACAGACAGTCTATGTTGAAAATTCAGTGCCTCATATGTTCGAGCACATTTTCTGATTTCTTCAGCTGTTTCTGCTCTAATAGATATATTGAAGTGCAGCTTACCAGTTGAAGAAAATGCAGATTCTGATGTAAGCAAGTTTAAATGATGATAATCTAAATCTAGACAAATTCAGTAGAGCAAGTTAGTTCAAATCCCGATCTTCTTAAACTTTCTTCTCTAACAAATGGAAAGAGTCTTTTCAAATCACACAGCCATACTCCCAAACTCTGACTATTGTATCTGGTGGAAATTGTCAAGATGATATTTATTTTGGCAGAGAAATCAAGAAATTTTGAAATGCACTTACAGGAGATTGAGCATATGCTTCTTTTTTTTGCATTTCAGATCATAATAATTATGGCAAAATTCACAATATATCTTCAAGAAATGCAGGAATTAACACTAATGAATCAGGACGTATATGCAATTCTAACTAACAGACACTTTACAGAAAGGATGGATAGAAAGTAGGCTAGGGTTTGGATTGACATGTGCATCGAGCAAATGCTCAAGAAATGCATTAAGTCATTTGGATATCATCATGAAGGAAAAATAAGTGAATGTCAAGCTGGATCATGGATTTTGAGCCATTCTAGATGCTGTGGAAGTAATGCATGCAATGAGTTTGCTGACATGTGTTTCTCTATTGATAGTGAACTGATGCATGGATTGCAAGGAATTTAGAAGATATGAAGAAGATACTTTAGTACTTCTTTAAGTGGTTTATGGGATATTTTTAACATACTTACGGATAGTGAGAACAAAGTTACTGCAAAAAATGCTGACATTGGAAAAAACATTTAAGATAAAATTACCGGTAAGCTGTTCAAAAATGAAACTTTGCTAAAATCAGTCCAAGTAGTAACCATGATAGAATTGAAAAAGGGAATTGTTATTGCTGCCACCAATGGATACACATCTTCTAGGTCAGAGAATGCTTACTTGAAGCTTTTTAGATGTCTCATAAAATGCAAGGGATATTTCAATTACTGTAGATCCCCAATAACACAGGTTCATATAAGGTGGATTCGTATAACATGGCGGAAAAATTGTATCGTAAAAGGGGCTCGTATAACACGGTAAAGGATTGAGGCAGATGTTGCAATTTTATTACATTTTAGCTACAATAATTAATATAACTTTTGGTTGGCAACATCAAACGTCATTGTGCTTCTCAAATTTCAGGGAACCCCATTTTTAGATAAGATTGTCTCAGTTTGTTTCTAGTTGTGATGCACATTAAATGTGCCTGAAAAAACTTTTATATTGTATGATTTATTTTATTCAACTTAAATTTGAGGAAAAAATGTTTTAGGAAAATAAATCTATGCAAAATTAAACCCGATTTCATCTAGAGGAAATACATATCTGTTATCTCTGGTACATACATACTATCGATTAAGCTGTGTTTAATGTCGTGTGTTCAATACATTCAAAAAGATATTATAATCTAAGTTACTCGGATCAAATAACACGGAATGTATCTACCGTACTGTACAAGCTATCCAGCATACCGTCATTATTTGACCATACCATCCAATTAATGAAAAAACTGATGAATAATTTTTGGCTAAAACATAAGATAGTATGGATATTGATGAAGTACAATGGACTAATACCCAGGAACATACTTTCTACATTCTTGATAGTGGTGGATTAATTCACCAATTACCAAGGTCAACATGTAGATTATTTGGTGATATTATAAGTCAGTACAAATTGTACCTCCAAAGATGGTATGGAAAAGTGACTATAGTTTTTGATGGGTATAAAAAACCAAATCTAGAGGATGTAGAGCACAGATTTTGCATGAAGCAGTCATGTATCGCAGTACTATTTAATGAAAATTTGCCTGTGAGTATCCAGAAAAACAAATTTTTTTCAAATAGTGATAACAAGCTGCTTGGGAATTTTTTTCAAGGAAAAGGTCATTCCGTAATTCATACAGAGGGTGATGAGGGTGTGTATACAAAAACTTTAAACATAACACAGGAAAAACATGTCACTGTATATGCTTAATTACGAACAAGAAGAAAAATCATGGGCCCATTTTCCTCCAACTAAAAATGCAATGAAATTCTATCTATTTCGAGTGCATTTACAGTACTTAATATGGAAAAATCTTGATATGATAATCCCTCATCCTAGGATTGGCGGAAGGTTAATAGAGAATTTCAGCCTGCTTTAATGGACATAAGCCCAATGGCAGACAAACTCTTAAACATGATACATTGTACTTAACTACAGTTGATGCACCATGTAATAATACAAAATGCACATATTGCAGATAAGAACTCCCATGTTCAATAGTTTGTAAAAACTGTTGGAAGAGATTGCATAAACAATGGAGACAGTTTTGATAAAAATGGTGTTCCATGAATAGTCTAAGTCAAACAGTGATAGCATGGATAAATATTACAATTAAAAGAACTTTTATAAATTCCATATAAATAAATGATTATACAGGGTGTAACATAAGTTAGGCAGTGATACCTTGAGCAATTTTAAACCAAAAAGTCTTTATAAATCATGGTCATAAAACTAACCATTTTCTAGGGTTCATACAACCATTGTACCCATTTATCTCCGCCACTGGTTTACTATTTAATATTTATACTAATTTGAAGTTTCATTACAATCTATTAGATAAACACGATTTGATGCACCTTCTCTACTTTTTGAGTTATTCAAAATATTGCGATATTTTCATGAAATTTCAACAGCTAGATGGTTAGTTTTACGACCATAGTTTATTAAGACTTTTTGGGTTAAAATTGCTCAAAATATCAACTCTTGGTTATGGTTACTCATTGCTTTTAAGTTATTTAGATTATTAAAATAATTTTCTAACACTATAAAATGATTATCTTTTTGACTGTACACCTTCTACCTCGCTGAATACCTTAAATGAAAGTTATCTATCTGTGGTTTAATCTTTTTGGCCGCCATTTTGTTAATTTCTTATTTTTTAAAAAGTAGTTTAGGCAATAAATTGACATGCACGGCTAAAACAAAAATAAACATGTTAATACAATCCAGGTTTCCAAGTAAATTCCACATGGAAATGGAAGTTCTAGTACTACCAACACTTACGAAAATGATGCCAGCAAACTCAGTTCCTGAAGAACACAAAACCAAATGGAACAATATAGTACTTGCTGATCCAACCTATGACACACCAGGGCCAATAGACATGATCATTGGGATGGAAGAATACACAAAAATTGTAAAAAACAGATTACAGAAGACAAACAATTGATTGTTAGCACAGGAAACAGAACTAGGATGGTTGGTCTCAGGAAAGATACCAATCATAAAAGAAAAAATTGAAATAATTAGTATGCCACTGCAAACAAATCAACTACAACAATTTTGGGAACTAGAAGAAGTACCCCAAGAAACATCAAAGTCTTACTTTCCACACTACTTGAGACTGGGTAGTGATTTCGAACTCTTCTACAGCTTGAAATTCCATTTAATTTTTGACTTTTTATATTTTGGAATTTTTTTTAAGATTGCAGTTGAAAATTGTATTTCACCTAAAAGTACTGATGTATATTTTTAGTTTTAAATAGGAGTGTTTGCTTTAATTTACAACAAGAATCATTTTTGCGCGAATTAGTTCCACCTTCAGGTGTTTTTCAATTATTCTACTGTACTAATATATGACAGATATATAAAACTACAATTAAAATATAAGAGCTACTTTTATTATGAAAATTATATTTAATTATCTTGTTTAAATACCAAAAAACATATGAACATTTGCCAACTTAATTTGTAAAGTCGTGGGGTATATTTGTCAACTGCAAATTTATATTTTAAATGAACTTAAAATGTATTATGAAGAGAGGAGACTATTCCTCATTTAGATTATTTATATAAGATAGAGGGTTTTAGGTTGACGGTGCTAAAACAGCTGTTTTTAATTGAAATTAAATTTTAAGGTTAAGTGAGTTGTAACTTTGGTTACACAATTTTTTATAGGTCAAGTGTCTATTTTTATACTAATTACTAGTCTTATGTTTGATGGACATTTGAGTTGTTTTTTCATATTTGTTTTACTTATAGAATTTCCTTCAGATTTATTTTAAAAATCTCTGCTTCAGGTAAAATTTTTGGCATGACTAGAAACAGTGCAGTGTACCTACTTCCTAACCCCAGCCGAAATAGAAAATGCTAGAAGTTATAGGAAAACTGCAAAGAAATATAACATACAGGGTGTAACATAAGTTCATTTATAACTTCAGGACGTGATAATTTAAGCAATTTTAACCAAAAAAGGTTTAACAAACCATGGTCGTAAGTATTCATGCTAATGTGAAGTTTCATTACCCATCTATTAAATAAACATTATTTGATGAATTTATCTTCTGTACTTTTTGAATTATTTAATAAATTGTGATATTTTCATGAAATTTCAACACCCTGTAGCTAGAAAATGGTTAATTTATTAAGACTTTTTGGGTTAAAATTGTCCTGAAGTTATGACACGAATTTATGTTACTAACTCCAGGTATATAGACATAGTAAAAATTCGAACCTAAAATCATTTGGCAGTCAAACTGCTTTCAATAAGGCTATGGAAGAACTTATAGTGGACAGAGATTGGTTATGTGTTTAAAGTGGGGTTGTTCCTTAAGAGCCTGTATAGCCGTTTCGTTCTAATGGACATTTACATGTAAATTATTTGGCAGATATCTTACTTATTAATAAAGTTATGGCATTGCAGTTTAAAAATTTGAAATTAGCATTACTTTGGGCATGCCAATTATTTAACAAATTAATCAATTTGTTCAAATTATTTGAATAACAACTAATTCTATAGCAGTCTCTATTATGAGTTAACCTGAAGCTTGTTTAAAAACTCAATGCTTCATATATTTCAATTTTTAACAAATAATCGGCATAGATAATTATTTTCTCTTCAAAATAATCTTTTACTATAAACTATTAGGATTTTTATGAGGAAGAAAACAATAAAATAAATATTTCTTAAATACTTGTTAAGGATATGGTACCATCTGTGTGGATTATATCGTTGTGAACCTTGACTCCTCCCTTTCAATTTCTACTTGCACTTGTTTGTGGCATTTGTATTTCTAACACTCTCGGATTTGTATGTGGTTATTTAAAATAATTTACGGTATTAATATATTAATTATTAGTTAAGTGAATTATATCAATTAGTTAGAATTGTGAAAATGAATTCAAATACTAGTTCTCAAATTGGCAAGCATAGTCATTTGCAACTTTCCCAAGCTCCTTCAAAAAGAAAAGGGAAAACAAACTTGGCAATACGATAATTTTCAATTATTTTGAATACTTGTCCAACAAATGTGAAAATAAAATTATGTACCTAGTAACCTCAGTACAAGGAAGATTTAGAGCAAGATAGTCGACAGCTCATTTTGAAATGATTTTCATAAAAAGAATGCTTTTAAGCATTAATAATATTATACAGGATGTCCTGAAACAAAACCGACAAACCAAGAGATTAAAATATAGAACTCATTTTATGATGATTTCAGCTATATCGTCTTATCCGAAAGTACTTCTTAACAGCGCTACATCATTTTAAAGATGGTGCTTTGTAGGTACTTTTTCTAAAATTTCTTCAGAACTCGTTTATGTAAAAAAATGAAAATTTCTATATATAGAACAATGAAAATGCTCGATCATCTGAGATAAATTAAGACTTTAAATTCCCACCATGGGCGTATCATGGGGATAGTTGCTTACATTACAGCTAATAATTTTTTCATTTTTTAATTTTTTGCTTTAAAGTTGACAGATAAATGTGACATTTTTATAAACAAAAGATATTCTTGTTTCAAGTCGATAAATGCCACCATTTTCGAGAAACACCTATTTGAAAATGTTTTGCTATGACTAACAATTAATAATAAAAAAACGCTCTAGTCGAAGTATGCTTTGCAAAAATAATCTACAAACGTTATTTACAATAAGAACATAAATTACAAAAGATGTTCGATGACTAACTATGACTAACAAATAATAAGAAAACGCCTTACTTTTGTACTAAACATCAACCGGATACAGACTCCAAAGTACCAAATTTAGTAGCTTGTGGCTTATATTATAAAATAATTGACTGTCTAAGACAACTTGCAAACCATTCACGCAGTTTCATCTATGATCTTGACAGTAACATCGTGGAACAATTCCATAATGTCATATGTAAACATATTGGAGGGGAAAGGGTAAATTTTACTATGCATCGACAGTACCAAATGTATTGCAGTGCAGCAGTAATTTCTTATAACTCAAGCAAATGTATTCATTATAACATAAAAAGTTTTTGCTTAATAAAAGTCCATCCAGTAGACATTTTAAACAATTTCAAAAAAGAAAAGAACAAAAGAAAAAGTACTGTAATATTAAACGCCAAAGACTGTTCACCACATTGATTGCTGGCATAAAACATAATGATACAGAGTATGGACCAAACTGTCATAAACCCGATTTGCCTATAAATGAATTTGAGAGAAATAAAAATATATTCTCTTTAAATAGAATGGAAAAGGAATTTATCAATGTGGAACAAAAAACAAGACAACAGGCAAACAGTATCGAATGGAAGGATGAGCAAAGGAAACTTCTTACCGTTTCTACGTTTGGAACCGTTTGCAAAAGAAAGGAAACGGCAAAATATGCTGCCCCGGTGAAGTCACTATTATACGGAACGACTATAAAAAGCCCTTCTTAGGAATATGGTAGAATAAAAGAAGAAAGGCAAAAATGGCTTTCGAACAAAAAGAAGGGAAAATTGTTACAATTTGTGGTTTATTTATTAGTTAAGAATTTCCTTTTTTGGGAGCAACTCCAGATGGTATTGTATGACAATTCCATCTTAAAGATAAAAAGTCGTTATGCATCAAGGAATATGTCACCTGATGAGGGCATCAAACAAAAAAAGATTACGTTCTGGAGAAAAATAAATGACGGATATCAGATTAATAGAAACCATAACTGGTTTTTCCAAATTCAAGGACAACTTAATGTTATAAACAGGCAATTTAGTTATTTGGTAGTTTGGACTCCTTTAGGCCTCAAGATCAAAAAAATACCCAGAGAAGTTGAATTTTGGAAAACCAAAAAGCTGTCTAAGCTTCAAACATTTTATTTTGATTGTTTATTACCAGAAATTATCGATCCCAGGCTTAATAGAAATTTACAAATTCATCAACAATGGTATATAATCGATGCTTTGAAAAGACAATTACAAAAACAGAATGAGCAACCTAAATAAATTTCTGTAAGGATTCTTGCGTAACAAAAATATATCTAACTAAACAAACGTAGTTAGTCATTAGTTGTATCTATCTGACCTTTTTATTTTGATTCCGTAAGTCTTAAATTTTATTACTTCAAACAAAATAATAACTTTTTGTCGTTTTCAGGTTTTAGTTCTAAGTTAGCCATTAGCCATATTCTTGTCAAATTGTTTATTTTGATTTTGTAAGTTGTAAATTTTGTCACTTCAAACAAAAACCTAATTTTTTGTCTTTTTTAGGTTTTACTTCTAAGTTAGTCATTAGCCGTATCCATGTGACCTTGTTTATTTTGATTTCGTAAGTTGTAAATTTTGTCACTTCGAACAAAATCCTAATTTTTTGTCTTTTTCAGCTTTTAGTTCTAAGTTAGTCATTAGCCGTATCCATGTGACCTTGTTTATTTTGATTTTGTAAGTTGTAAATTTTGTCACTTCAAACAAAATCCTAATTTTTTGTCTTTTTCAGGTTTTAGTTCTAAGTTAGCCATTAGCAGTAGCAAGCTGATCTTGTATATTTTGATTTCATAAGTTGTAATTTCGGTGGTGATGAATTTGAATGTTCCTAAAACATCGATCACAACTTACTGGATGATGACACGCAAGTTTTATCGTCAGCAATTATTGACAAGAGAAATCACTAACATTTTGGCTGTACTCTGTGAGATGTTGAAAAGACATGTTCATTCGCAAGCATTTTTGATGTTAAAACAAAAGACAAGCAACCCCTTGTGCACAAACATTGCCATAACATAGTTCTCATACAATACTATGGACAGATCCTACATTCTCACCAATATTTTCTGAAATTGCTCTGATTGAAATTCGATTATTTTCTCTGATTAGACTTTCAACATGTCATATTTTTGTTCGTTGATACAGTGCATAATGCACCTGATCGCTGCTTATCATTTGTCCCCTTTTTTACATTCTTAAATTTTCCGAACAATTCCTTCACAGTTGGACACACAATACGTCCATTTCCATACACTATCACAATCTCACAAGCCATGAGGCTGAACCATGTTGCGGCCGACTGAACTGCTATTGCGGTGCAAAGAGAGTCCAAAATGACTAACAGGAATAGCAGTTAACAGTTCCGTCTTCTACTAATCAATATGATTCATGGTACATAATTAGGTTGGGGGGCCACTGTCGCTGCTCACGGCAGGGTTATGTCCAAAAAGGCACTGACCAGCGAGACAGAACTGGTTGCTCGTGTTTAATTACCCGTATAATAATAGGTACTCCACTTGTAATAACAGGCCTGCTCTATGACTACACTAATATGACAAAGGTTCTACTCGGACCTACTCCCAAGTCTATAAGCTTTACAGCTATACAGCCCGCACGGGGTGGTTGTAGATGTTACTGCATAATATGCTCCCTAATTCCCAGACCACATCAGAGAGGTCAAATGACTACTGTCGAGTCTACAAGGGGATCTTCAATCCCAATGGTTGATTAATTGCGGGCCCAAAATACACACACATACAGCGCAAATCTTTTTTCCGCCCTTAACTCGGTTGCCGAAACAAGCTTTACTATTCTTTGCATTAGTTTTCCCCGCCGACACCTTACTTAACGTCATTCATTCGAACTTTAAAACGTCACCAATATGAAGGTCGCACATACCTTACGGAGGGTGTCATTCCCGTCTTTAAATATCATCGAAAACGCCAAACAAATTGACTAGCAAAATGACAAATTCTATAGGTCAAAATTTACTTGAATATCATTTTATTTATCAAAAAACACCACTCTCATTTCCATGACAAAAAGCCATGTTTTCTTTTAAAAGAAGATATGGCTGCATGGATCCTTCTAACTGAAGGCAACAAATTCTAACAGAACTACTTGCATTAGTGTATGAATTTGCAATGTTGGCAAACTTTCAGCAGACAAAATTCAATAGCCTAACGCTGATCATACTTGGGCGGATTGTTAACAACAAATGCCATTTCATTTGTATCAAATATAAACAAAAGAAACTAGTCAATGTAACAATTACAAACAGCACTAATGTTGCAAAACGTCAGTTAAGTGATTACAATTGCAGGGCTTGGAGGTGGAATTAAAATAATATATAAATGGTGGACTTCTTTAATAAAAAATATGTACTTTTTATCTAACATAATGTTCATTACACATTAATTAATTAATTTAATTAACGTGTAATTAACATAAGAAAATATTATAGTTTGTTAAATAGCACATAAGGGTTAAAATATTTT
>JAHWXV010892469.1:0-10016 GCA_024586415.1 Phrixothrix hirtus
AGAAAATATTGTAACCCTTACGTGCTATTTAACAAACTATAATATTTTCTTATGTTAATTACACGTTAATTAAATTAATTAATTAATGTGTAATGAACAACACTTTCAATAAAATAAAATTTATCAAAATCTGCAAAATACGCGTCTACTTCTTACCACCAACCCAAGTTTTCATATTTATGAATAAAAAATTTTCAGAAGAAGGTGAGTCTTGTGAATATGGGGCATATATTTTTGTAGTTGCAACAGCTGAAGAATGTGCTGGTACATTATCGTAGTGACACAGAAATCTTTTCTTTGTCAAATGCGGCCGATTTTGATTAATTTTTTTTTATTCAACTGGCTTAAGAACGATGAATAATACTCTCCCTAATGCTTTAACTTCTCGAAGGTAGCCAATGAAAACTATTCCACAAGCATCTCCAAAAACAGTTACGATGGAACACTTTTGCCTTATTCGATTCACTTAAACCAGATTCTACCCATTGTTTCGGTTAATTTTTGGTTTCCGGTGTTTAGCGGTGGATCCAAGTCTCATCAATAGTAATAAACAGGCGCAAAAATTTGGATGTATTATGCTTAAACAGTTTCAAACATACTTTAACGTAGTTGAGCGATTACGTTTTTGGTCCACTGTTGACAGACGATGCACTCATCTTGCAGAAAGCTTTTCGATTATGTAAAATTGAAACCACTGTCCCAATCGGCAGGTTTACATCTTCCACAATCTCACGCACATACCCTAGATGATATATCAACACAATAGCATCAACTTTTATTATCATTTCTGGTGTACAGGCATCGTTTGGCCTGCCAGTTCGTTCAACTTCGCGAACGGAAATCATTAAGTCATTTGCGAATTAATTTAGTTGATGGAGCAGAGTCGGGATAATATTTTTCAAGCTCTTTTTTGTTTCTGCTATTATTTTTCTACGCAGAGACTAAAGTTGTTTAGTTTAAGCGTCTATCAAACACAAACCAGTCATCAGCTATTCCTGAAAATTGATATGACGCCATCAAATATTATTGCCAGCTCTTGCATTTTTATATAACTTATTGAAATGGTCTCGTATTTTTCCGTAAAATAGTAAATGATATAACGAATATGCGTATCGTGATTTCAGTTGAAAATCACACGGCATCAAGAGTGTGATTTTCTTAAGAAATTTAGCCCAAGTTATTTCCAACGAATTCTTTTGTAACATTTATTAGAAATTTTGTTCAACAATGTTCGACAAAATACGAAGGAAAGCACCACTAATATTTGAAGGAAATAGTTCCTATATGCAAATTAAAAATTTTGATGAAGGAAACGAACTGAACGCAACTTCAGTAAATCGTCGCACCATTGTGGTACATGTTGAAACTCAAGACAAAATCAAGGTCGTCAAGAAGATCAATTTTCAGGATGAATTACCGAAAGAATAGAAAAAGAAGAATAGTATGAAAGGCCTTGAAGTACATAAGTTTAACTAATATCGCCATATCTTCTCGATCTCCTATTTCATATGAAATTCCGCCTTTGACTTATTTCAAATGTCTGTCTTACAATAACTTTAATATCTATACTACTAAAACGAAAAAGGAGCCACTTGAAAAAAATTAAATAATTGTTTGTATAATATTTGTTAAATAAATCATGGTTTCTCGTTTCTTTGTAAGAGACTACTCTTCAAACTGTATATTGCTTAAACTTATCATATGTATTAATTTAGTAATAAAAATGAAAAATGTCAATAACTGAATTAATAATCTTTATTTCTTTCATTTGCAAATAAGGCAGTTTCTTAACACTATCATTAGTAGCGGGTGTGCCATCCTCTGGCTCTGATAACTTCAGCACAACGACTGGGCACACTTGCAATCAAGTTTCGGATGACCTCCTGGGTTAGTTGCTCCCATTCTTGAGTAAGAATTACTTCAAATTGGTTTATGTTTTCTATTAGTTGCCGTTCTAGTAATCTTCGTCCCAATACATCCCACTGATGTTCGATGGGATTGAGATCTGAACTGTTGGCCAGCCATTCCATAACTTCGATATTATGGTCACTTAGAAAAGTTGATACTATTCTAGCTACATGCACTCTAGTATTATTTTTTGTAGAATGAAATCTGCTCCCATATTGTTAGCAAAAGCAATCGCTTCTGGTTCTAAAATATCACTTATATAACGTAAAACAGTTAGGGAACCGTTCGCAATTACCACTGGCTCGGTGCGCCCAGTTAAAAATATTCCAGCCCATACCATAACAGACCCTCCGCCAAAACGAACAGTTTCTTGCATAGCTGACTCCAAATATCTTTCACATGTTCATCGCCCTATCCGAACACGACCATCGTTGTGGTGTGAATAGAATCTGGACTCATCCGCAAACAAGACATGACTCCATTGTGGTATTGCCCAATCACGATATGCTTCAGCAAAAATTCTTCTAACTCTTCGATGAGCTGCTGTTAAACGAGGCACTTTCACCGGCCTGCTAGCACGCAACTGAGACTGATGTAGTCTATTACGAATTGTTTGATCAGAAATTCTCGTTCCCGTAGTTGGTGCTAATTGGTTTTGAAGCGCTCGTGCAGTATTTATACGATCTCTAACGGCCCATAGACATAATAAGAGGTCTTCTCGAGCTGTTGTGGAGCTTTGACGTTGAGGGTAGGGTCTTCTTCTAGCAATGCCATGAATTAAATACCTAGATCATGCTCTGTTTATGGCGGCCCGACTTACATGCATCATTTCTGCTACGCGTCATCTAGAATAACCTTCTTGGATTAACGTTACGGCCCTGGCGATTTGAATTTCATTTAGGTATATCCTACGGTGTATTTTTCTACCTAGCACATCAACATTCATGTTTTCACTTTAAAATCTTAACTAAGTTTGATAAATACAAATGCATATTTAATCTCGAACGATAAGAAATTCTTAACATTAAAATGTTCACGTTTTCTGACAAGATAAACAATAAAATAAAAACTTCTTGTTGGCGGAAGTGTACCCACTAGTGTCATAAAATACCATAAAAACCATAATTTATTTAAAAAGTATTATACAAAAATAATATATAATTTTTTTCAAGTGGCTCCTTTTTCGTTTTGAGTAGTATATTTTACAAATCAAACTAATGAATATTCAGCGGGGAAAAAATGAGAATTCTGTGAAATCAAATAAAAAGAGATCGAGCAGTTTTGGATATCGGATTGAAAGAAATCGATGCGCTCCAATTGCATATGCCATGTTACGCATTAGACAAGTTACGAAATTTTCTGAACGTCATTTACAATTCACAAAGGGAATACAATAAACCTTTCAAAGTTTGTCGAGTCATAAATGACATTAGGGTACATCTTGATAAAGTCGAACGAAAAGATCACAATTTCAACGATGAAGTAATTATTTCATACAACAGAAGAGGTTAATTGAAACAGTGTATTAAAAATGAACGTCCTTTAATTTGTAATCAAAGAATAGGTCAATTTAAATTAATACGTTTTGTGAGAATGATGCAAACGACTAATATACGACCAGTATAGGTAAAACACTACTTTGTATGGTAGCCTTATCAGTATCTATTCAAGGCCAAATGCACTTTAGAATTCTCATATAACAAATAATGATATCAGAACTTCTTTACTTATGCTGACACAATTATATTATAATAGAAAATTTGCAATCATTCACAATTAGTGTAAGATACGATCTCCATTTCATGGAATCTAAAAAATTCAACATTCATTAGATCGATCTAAAAATTGATCACAGCCCAACAGAACATGGTTATTTTCTTAATCGGTATTTTCTGTTATTACAAGCAATTCGTATTAGTCGTAACAAATAACAAACACGTACAATATTATCTTAATAAAAGGTATCGAATACATTTTGATTTGATGCAATGAATTTTACACCAAACAATTTAAAATAATAAATAAAATTCTTTACCCACAACGCAAAACATAATGAAAGCCTATTAAAATGCAACGAATCTATCAATCCTCGACGCCACCTCTAAGTTAGAATTGAGAACTAAAAACGACGTTGTCGAGTTTAATTTGAAAAAGCAATATTTTCACCATTCTAAAATTGCGGTAACCAAATAAAGGAATAAAGGTATTGAATTATTAATAAATAAACAATCACATGTAATGTCGAAACTTTACGCTGTTAATACATGATTAGTTAATTGCTTTATTTATATACTGTACCTGAACTTACATATCGTTTTGTGAAATTATATGTACAAAATTTGCTTACTAGTGATTAGATAAGTAAACTGTTAAGAAATACGTCAGCTAGAACCACATTTAATTGTAAAATTATTGCAATTTCAGCGATTACTGAACTCCGTTGGTCAGTTAAATGCTTTTATCTTAAATTTAATCAAAGGACTATTACTACCATTACTCGGAAACTCATTCTAGCTAATGGGAATTTCTGCCCCCTTTACATCCCTCTACGAATTAAGGCTTGTCCGACCTAGTGTCACTTACTGATTAAATCATTTGACTGTTAACTCGGCCTTCCTATGCAAGTGTAGGCCAACGCATCATATTAATTGAGCCAGCCGCTCACGTTGAGCTAGCAGCCATACAAAAGACGGATACGCCAACTTTGATGGTAGTTTATGTGCTACCGCCCATTATGTGTATTCTATTGCATTGACATAAATGAAGCTAATATTAATTAAAGAAAAAGAGAATGACAAATGTATTAATAACTTATACATATAGTATATCTGTCCCATCTCTGCAGGTGTCAAAATAAAAATTTTCAAACGACGATGCGATAATGAAACCTATTAATCTGATATTTACATCTGGCAGCATCAAAGGTGAGTCGAAATTCTGATAACAATTAATTTAAATGACTGCTCCTCTAACCTGGAAATGGCCATAAGTCTTCCTGTATACAATGCTAATTTTTGGGAAATACTCCAAAAGAAGTCAAGAGCAGCTTTCAACCCCTCCCGAAGTCAATTCTAAATGGAATATACACGTACTAACAATAGACGTAACATGGAAATTACACGCGCGGTTGTAAACTTTAGAAATAATTTTTGTTTCACCAGAAAAACTGGCTAATAATTGAACAGCGCTATTTTTCCCCCAAAGTTCAAAAACCACTATTTTTATACACATAATTGTTTACTTACTAAACAAAAATAGATTGTTTCTCTCACTGACTTCCAAAAGTCTTTCGAAAATTCACACAAATAGTAAATGCTTACATATGGTTGTAAAAAAACGAACACGTGTGACAATGGATAACTAAAAAAACCAAGATTTGACAAGAAGACGTCAGTTTATTGCAAGTATAGTATAGGTAACATAGTGAATTGATGACGTAAGGGGTTAAAATGATGAAGGCATGAGAACAAATTATGTCAAATTCAGTTTGAGGCTTTTACAACAAAAATCTTAATTTGTATAATTTTGTGTTATTTTATACCTTCTTTACGGAATCTTTTTATGAAAGAGGAAAGAGGCCGTGTAGTTGAACTCAATAGGCATTCTGGTGGCGAGTATTTGTTATTAAATTCCAAAAGGACGTGGATCCAAATCCGGCCTAGGGCCTTAAATTTTTCAGAGCAAAAATCTAGAGATAACTTTTTCTCTGATTCGGAGGTGGAATCAAAGTTCTCCTGCAAATGTAATGTTAGTACGTTAAAGATGTGGTTTGATACACCTCCAGATTCAGCTGAACTAACTAGGCATAATAAAATAATCACAACAGTTGAATTAATTCATGACGTAAAAAGTTACAAAAGAACAATTGTAACACTAATGTTTACAATTTATCCTATAGGCTTTATCACTTATGTCAAGTTCAGGTGGTGGTAGTCAAGCAACCATTTGACTGTTTCTGTTGTATAGAAGATATTGGAAAGCATATCGTTCAAACAATCAGAATCAATAGATTACCAAATTGTCATTTGAACACGTTTATTTAAAGAAACAATGAGCAGGATCATGATTTTCGGACTGAAATAAAAAGAAATCCGACCAAATGATTTGAAAAGTTGTGCATACAATTTCTAGAGCAAAAGAAATCCATCCTGTTCAAAGGTAGTGTTGCCGGAAAACGTTATATTGATGCACCAAATCCTGATATAATACGATAAGGGCGTGTCAAAATAAACATTTTAAATGGCTGCATCTTATATAGGTTGGTTCTGAATTACCTGCTCAATGTACAAGGTACAGCTGTGTTCAAATTTTGCAAGTTGCTGTTAATGTAAAATAAAGTTAAATAAATAGTTCCGCCAAAAACCGTTCAACTTGATAAGTTGTACAACTTTATAGATTTCAATGTACGCAATATTTAAATGAGAAGTATATTTGCAAGAGGCAATTTCAAAATAATTTGGTTTATAATTATATTTAACAACCGTTAAATGCAAACCGCATTATTTTGAAAGTACCTCTTTTAAGCACTATGCATCATGATACCTATATTATTTTTTTACCAACGAACTAGCAGTTTAATCTTATCTGGGATCATACATTTGCTTTTTAACAGGCTATAATTGCCGTTTTATAGTATTCCTAAAGAAGCCACCATGTCCTGTTAAAACACAATGTAGGGCCCCAGACCATTATAACTCATAGTGTACTCAGTGAAAATTTTTAAAAATTGCTACTTTTTCTACTCCTATTGATTTTTATTTTAATTGTATTGTGGTATATGTATAATTCGCTTTCATGCCCTAAAGGGAATGCCAGATTTTCCATAACACCCTGTATAGATGACACAAGAACTAAAGTAACAACAAACATTTCAAATTTGTAGTAGTATTTGCAAACGATATTACACAGTGGCTACTTGGAGCCGGAAAAGTACCAACAACCTTAGAAAAACGGCGAAAATCATCATCTGTAACATCATCGCCAGGACCAACACCACCATTAAGGAAAATTGCGAAAAGCCCAATGGATAATATTTGATATAATGATGTTGCTACATGTCGTACGTAAGCAATACGGTAGACCTACTTAAGAGTAGTATGTTGCAACGTTTCACTAATAAACGATGCTTTTAATATAAATAAGCTAAGATTTATTACATGAAGAATTCAATTATAAATAAAAAACCAATAACCGTTACTAAGGAACATAAAATAGCTAGCGTGTTGTTGTTGTTAGGCAGATAACTGCTAGCGACTAGGCCCCTCATGTCTAGTAGATCGATTTTATCAACTGCGCATGGAACTATCCTTGAAATCCTTAGATTTTCAGAAACTTCGGCATCTTAAGTAGGGGATGTTTTAGAATTTCGTTGACTTACGGGAATGGAGACCCAAAGCTAACGTACCGAACATTTACCTGGACTTCGCAGCCATATAAAAGGCGAAATGACGTTTTATCATCCTCATCACGTTTCCTGCAAATAGTATTCTGGCGAATTACAACTGAGGTCAGTTGTTTGTAGAAGATGTGGCCAGTTAGGGTACCAGGGTATGCTCGGGTTTCTTTTCAGCTTAATTAAAGCAGTAACTGGGTTTGTTTAGAGACTGGGCCTAAAATTAGAGCCCTATCTTGTCTATAGGTTTATTTATCCTACCATTGTTTGAACCTGAAGGGCAAGTCGACCTCAATAGTGGATTTTTTGAAATAACCGGGTAAGTCGATGTTGGGGGTCAACAAATCTGCTTTTTCATTATTTGACCAGAAATCCAGAAAATAGTCACTTTGTTATTCTTGGATGCTAGGGTCTGTAAGTTCTGCCAGGATTTCCACATCAATCTGGATGGTATGACGTGATCTGATAGAGCATTTACGGCACCTCGGCTCTCAGTGAAAATAAAGAGCTGCAGGTCACGATATACCCAGTGCATGTCGAGTTTGCAAACATAGAAGCGTATGGCCCTAATCAATGTTTAGTTCCATTTTGGAAGATTTGCTCAAAATACCTGCGCCAGCAGAACTGCTAGATTTTGACCAGATCAGAACTTGGCGATCGAAAAGTTGCTGTGGAGTATTAGTCCAATCCTCCATGCTGAAAATTGCTCTATAAAATATAGCTTTGAAGGGTCTAAGTGGGATAGCACGATCACCTGCATACCATCTGTTAGTGATTGAAGTGTACCCCGTCCATAGCCCTCAGCACGCCATCGTTTGGATTGAATAAGCCTAGATGCAGCTTTAATAACCTCAGCGCGTACCTGAAAGCGCAAAGGAGACAAATTAAGCAGGAGTTACCGGACTGCAGTTGGTTTTCAGGGCATTTTCGATCCCTGAACATGCCATACCTTGTACTTTGTTGATGTGGGTACAGTTGTTTTGGCTCTTTATATCCGCCCACCAAACAAATGATGTATAAGTCAAGGTTGGTCTGATCATGGCCGTGTATAGTTGTTAGATCATTTTGGGAGTCAAGCTCCATGTGGCCCCATAGGTACGGCGACACCCAAAAATAGCTGTCGCTTTCATTGCCCTTTCAGATATGTGGTACTTCCATGTTATCTTTTGGTCGAAGGTTACGTCCAAATATTTAACATTAAAATCTTAACATACAGAGTTTTGTTTAATGAAGAGGGCCCCTTCAATAGGAGTCCTACCTCTGATTAAGGATACCACCTACGTTTTGCTGAGATTGTTGGCCAACTAGTTAAGGTTGACTCAGTTAGATATTGTAGGTAACGCCCCTAACAGGGTATTCAAAGTTTCCAGTGATATGCAGACTAATGTCATTTGCATAGAGCTATGCAAAATCCTTTAGAATTAGATGCCTTTAGTAGATCGTCAACTACTATGTTCTTTAAAAACGGTGATAGAACGCCAGCCTGAGGCAGCCTTTTGTGGCGGAGTTTGTTTTACAGCAATTTAGGGTCGCTGTGAATGTTCTGCCTTCTACCAGGTTTCATATATAACAAACTGTTGCAATGTATTCTATGATAGGAGGTACCTGAGTATATAGGTAACGGTATCATTGTTAAAAGCTCCTTGGATGTCTAGTATGATTGTGAGCCAGCAATTTTTCGATCTTCTAAACAAGCTCATGTAGGGTTGTCTCTACAGACTTACCTGCTTGATAATCATGCTGGTGGTAGTACTGCATCACACCGTGTATGTATTCCACAGCCATATTTTCCATGCGTTTCAGTGGGAAGGGTGTTAAGCGGATTAGGTTAAATGCTATGGATTCTTCATAAGATAGTCTAGCGTTGTTAGGTAAAAAGACCGCCATGAATTGTCGCGAGGCTTGTAGAATTCGTATCGGTGCCAAGGTGGCCTTGTAATATTTTTAGAGGTAACAGTCGATCATTTCAATGTCCTTTCGAAGTAGAGTAGGATAAATACTACCACTGTCTGGTAATTTATAAGGTTGTAAGCTATTTATATCCCACCTTACTTTAGATAAGGTTAATATCTTGGTGGCCAACCTCCACCTACAGCTGTGAGCTCGATACGTTGCTATGATCCACCGATGCGTTATCTGATTTACCTCCTGGAAAGTAAGTGCCAATC
Organism: Phrixothrix hirtus; assembly: GCA_024586415.1. NCBI lineage: Eukaryota > Metazoa > Arthropoda > Insecta > Coleoptera > Phengodidae > Phrixothrix > Phrixothrix hirtus. The sequence goes on from JAHWXV010892469.1 coordinate 9,469, forward strand.
AGCAGTTTTAGTGTATCCTCATCTGCGAGCTTTAAAGATCCCAATTCACATTTGGGGTCACGTTTGAGGGCCTTGTGTAACCTTGGCACTCGGAGCAGAAATCCAATACACTTACAGAAAAATTTCCAAACCATATTGTGGCGAATTGCAGATTTCTAACTCCTATGATAGGTACTGAAAGCCCCCCAGTCAGTGTCCGGATTGGTATTCCTGGCCTTATTATAACAATATGTGGGTTCTTTCAGGAGAACCTCCAAGGTATGGTCTCATTATGCAACATTTGTTCTCGTAGGAAAGGCCCGTGTAGGACATTTTGTAAACGCGTCTGAATTTCTTATAACATGGATCATTCATTTGGAAACTGTCACAAGACGAAATCGCAATAACGCATGTGGCAGAAACAGTAGTGTTTTAGCAACGGCCGGCAAAGCTACAGTGGAGCGAGGCATGGTTCTCCTGTACTGCGAAGCTAAACACTGTCGGAAAAATAGGTCTAAATCGGTAAAATATGGGCGCCACTGTTTTCAAGACCACTGCAGACAGGTAAT
>JAHWXV010892470.1:0-16921 GCA_024586415.1 Phrixothrix hirtus
ATATATATATATATATATATATATATATATATATATATATATATATTTATATATATATATATATATATATACCTTTTTTGCGAAAGTTTAACTATTATTATCACAGTCAATCGTCTTCGTTTAGTAAATGACAAAATTTATTACAATTTAATTTTCTTTATGATTATTACATAATTTATTTACAGACTATTTTTTTATTTATCATTATTTCTTCTTCCTCGTTGAACCTCTTTTACAAATTGCAAAGCTAGTTAAGGACCATAGTGCGCCTGGGTGTTTACTTATTTTACTGTTATTCGGTTAGCTACCTATTTTTATTCACTTGTTCGTAAACGAACTGGCGCCCAACATATCTTTTCGTAATACCGCTTATTTAAGTCCACCTTTAGGCTACAAGAGCTTTAATGGTCGTAGGTTGTGAAAATAAAAGACGCCCCAGAAAAAGTTTTATTTAATAGATTGCATCTCCATAGATCTCCAATTTCACAAACTACAGTTAGTAGAATTCTTACAAAGGATACTGCGGCCTGTAATGTAAGGAAATTACCTAAACATGGACATCCGCTAGTAGAGGTTGAATTAAGAATGAATGTATAGTTAGAGGTAGAAGAAAATCTCAGTACGTATGCGAGTCAAATATTTCGTAACAATAATATCATTCGCATAATTGTAGTGCAACTATTTTGAAAAGAGAAACCTCGCCCATGTAATGTGTAACTAATCCATGAATTTGTTGAAAACTGTTATGGTCTGCAGGTAAATTTTGTGATGAGTTGATGAAAAATTATGACAAACTCCCGGTTCTTTATTTAATAGCATCCGATCATTTAAATTTCAGTTCCCTGTGGGCTATGAAAAAAATTTATGTCTTGGTTTAATCCATTGTTAGCCGTAATTATCTGTCAAACTGAGAGTTTTAATTTGGCATATTTTGTTATATTCTGGTTTTGCAATTTTTTGTTGCAATTACAGTGAAATAAAACACCATAAGGTGCTTAACATTTTACATAACATTTTCAAGAATTTAATTTAATAATGTAGTTATTCCCAGCAAATTTGTTGACATTATTATCATAGATTATTTGCAGGTAATGTATTGGCTTTGGTTGGCGTGCGTGTGTCTAAGCTATGTTCTACGAAAAAATTTTATAGCCCACTGGGAACTGCATTTTAAATCATTGCATGTTATACTCATTACTGATAATTCCTAGTTAGTTATTTCTTTAGATGAGGCCACATTTCCCTTGAATAGAATCGCCACACCTGCCGTTGCTGCTTCCGGAAACTCTTCATTAAACTTTGGGTGAGCGTACACAATACTTGCAGAAATTTAACACCTAAACAAGAATGATTTTTTAAAGAATCTTAGGACCGTTCTTTTTTGAATAATCTCTAAATGCAAAGCGGTTTGTTCTCCATCCAAATGACGGTGACGTCCCTTATCCGGATATTTCGTTCCGCACAATGCAGCACCACTTTGATATTGCAATTAAGTAGGTGTTATATGGCGTGATTCCTGTTAGATGTTAGATCGCTAAGAACTGATGCAGCACTCAGCTAGGTGACCAAATTTAATCGTATTGAAATTTTTCCTGTGATGTAATTTAAAAGACAGAGTGAGTATCTTTGAACAGGATTGCAATTTGGAAAGAAAGAAGTATCGTATTGAAGAAAAAATAAGTCGTATACAATCTGACATGAATTAACGGGCGGCTCAAACCTTGTACAACTCATGATATTTGAATATCTCTTGAACTGATTCAATCGAAGCGACACTTTCCCGTATACCAACTATACAAAGTTTTCTTTAAGTTTTCTCTAAAATTTTTTGTCAAGTGTGAAAATGCCAATACTGCAATTATCTACCGAAATAGCGAAATAATAAGAGGATTCGTATATAAAACAGCTGTCGGGGACTTCATCGCTTCGTAGCAAATGGTGGTGGCTGATAAAATAACGGGTAAACGTATATAGTAATGATAAAAAATTGAAATACCTAAGGATATTCCAGTATATCGATACACTAACAAAATATGAGCTAGTTGTGGAACTCGCTCTCTATAGGACTGACATTTAACTAATTGTAGCAGTGCGTTACCAATAAGTCAACGACACAAGTGTTTGTCTTTTTTATTTATATAGCGCTTACCCCAAAAGTTAACTATCGTAAGCTAAACTTAACCCCTATTAAAGTATATAACTAAGAAATCGTTAAAACGAATCTTACAGAATATAAAAGTTACTTCAATAGTAGAGTACGTACATAAATCATATGCAAAGTTACGATCTTGATAGCTTTGATGAAAGAATATTTCACAGTCTACATTATCATTTGTAAATATTCTATTGCTTTCTAACTGTCTTTCCAGAAGCATGTGAGTTAACAACTAGCTTCAAATGACAACGTCTTACCGCAAACCGTATTGCAAAATTCTATTGTACTGTAGCGTTGAGGGTGCCTTCATCCCGGTACCAAAGTGTTACCGTAGGTGAATAAATTTAACTCGTGTAACTGTTTCATAAACGAAAAAACACATGGCGTCCGAAAATGTAATATACTACAGTTTTTTTAATGAAATTAATTACTCTAACAAAATAATGGGTTGGCGTAATCAAATACACGTCTTTCATGGTAGTTTAATAAATAAAGACAGTTTGTACTTTGTTGGGCCATGGAATTTAATTTACAGAACTAAATTGAATTTATAGTGTCCAACTTATCATCGATCGGACTCGTAAACTGTAGCGATTTAGTTTGTAAGCTATCTCTAGTGACCTTTGTATAGTACCTGTGTTTATTTAAGAAAATTACAATGTTTCAAGCATGATTTGAAGTTAATGACTTTTATTTTCGACGTTAAAGTATTGGTGTAGTTATTGATACTATTTTTAGCTGTGATTTATTATCCGCAATGGTAAATATAAAGCTTAATTTCTCACATATAGGCGTGTTACGAAGATAAAATATAATCTATCCTTCTGAAGCTCCTATATAACCCCATATAAGCTTCCAGATGTAAATGAAATTTAGTTTAGATTTAGTTTTAGATCTGTTTGCAAGTTTGTTATGTAATTTGCGATCAATAAATTTTCAAAAATGTTAAATAGCGTCAACTGAAGTAGTTTAATAATTCAATCTATGGAAGTATTAACTTTAAAGCAATTATTTTTAGTTGAAATGAATGTGATTTATGCTACAATTAGATTTAGTTTGTTTTGTATTGAGTGCCGTAGTGTAATAATTTCATTTAAGCTATTTAGCATATATCGAGGGCATGGGTTCTCTAATATATTAAATTTTCCTTGAAAATATTTTAAAGTTACATTAAAAGTACCTACTTCTACATAGTCAAAGACGTGATATCCCTTTCGTATTTAATAGCACTAAAACGATATAAATTTAAGTTGCATACTGAACAATAATGATTAACCATATAATGGATATTATTTAACGTGACATTAACCTTACTGACATTTATTTACGAACTCTCCAAGTGATGTATGGAACGCTTAAATGGTCTGAGTATCTCGGTAATTTATAGGCTGCGACTCTGAGTGCAACTTTTCTTGACTAAAGCTAAATATTGAATTATCCGATTCAAGTATCAACCCTTTTCATTTCAGTTGAACGCACAACTTTTAAAATTAAAGCTGTTTAGTAACATTTTCAATTTAAGTCTTTTGAAAATTGATTGAATAATTATACAATATTCAAAGATTATAACATTTAATTGGAATATCCATAGAATTAGCCGTTAGGTCAAGTAAAATAAGTTCATATTTTATAACGGTTCGAAATGACCCTACACATTTTTATAGGGTAGATGTTGGTCAATACTCTGATCTTTCCTACAGGCTTTCATGGCTAGACAAGGAGTACAGGGAGTTCAATTGAATTTACGTAAGTCTTGAAGCGCCGATGACGCTAGGTGTCGGTAAATTTGTCTTAAATTGGGTGGGCGCCACTTCACCTTGACCTAAAATTACCATACAATTCTTAAGGTTGTAAAACATATTCGGCTACGAGATTTGTACGGTACAATTAATTTCTTAGTTTCTTATATTACAAAATAACTTACTTGTTACTTACAAATAAAGTTAACCAAAAACTAAGATATATAGTTAAAACAGATTAACAAAATAAAGTTCGGCTTAATAAAATAAAGTCAATATGAGGAAATATGCCCAAAATACAATACAAAGAAACCTTTCACGTAATATAAAAGTTAAATTACTTTAATCATGGACCTATTGACTTACAAAGAGTGATTATCCATACATTTTAACTAGTTTACAGTTAACCGTTCGTAAATGAATCATTTCCGTAATAAGAAAATTCATTCTTAATTTGAAGTCTATTGAATCTAATCCTCTAACTGACTTGAGTTTTGCTAAACAAAGCGATTTAACTTTTTAGAGTTGTTAATTAATTAAGGAATACTGTTAGCTAAATGTTTCCTAATCTTTATGAGCTTACTAGGAATGCGAAGACAATGGAAAATGAGTTACTTGGGTTCCCAGCGGTGTCACTTGAGACAGTTGCGAAAATCAGCAACAGTTCTCAGTAGCGGAATTCTTTACGGTACAAATAGGATGTCTAACGCACCGCATATAATGGAAGCCCTGTATGCTGTAGCATTTGCTCTCCACTGCGGGATAGATTCAATCTGTCAGGGATTTACAATGACTTGATACAACTAGGGGCACACCAGTTGACACAAATAATTATTATCTGTCCATCACGAAACTTACGCGAAAATTTAGAGCATTCGACGTTAACAGCTGAACCCGTCCTGTTGTAATCGGCTTGTAAACCAAATTCTGCGTAATTATTATTTCAAACGCAAGAGAATGGGATGGAACATTCAGGGTTCTTCAGATCATGTATGCTGCCATTTTGAAAGGTGGTTTGCTTTGCAGAAATGTGTTATATATGGTGATACGAGATTGTTTTACAACATGGTTGAATTCGATTTTGACAAAAGGCAATTTCAAACGCTCGTGCAATACATGTATATAATCGGGTGTTCCTTAATGAATTTTACAAGACGTCACCACATACTCGGGAGACGAAAATCAAATATTTTAGTTAAAACATACCTCTTTACAAGAATACTTTACTAGGGCGCTATGTAGCGTTAAATAACCTCAGAATATTTCTGTCAGCTCCTGTATAAAACTAATCCTTTAGCAGCAATCGATACATTTGGCATGCAAGTGTCTACTGAAATGAACGCATTTCTGACTTACATCCTAAGCTTATGGTTATCAAAGTGGTCAAGCGTTGGTTATGGGCATCATCGCTAGATCACATTTTTTTAACCGCCTCGTTAATACTATAAACTTTTTTGCACAGATAGACAATTGCTATTTGGAAAACTTTATATCTGTTATTCAATTTTGCTATTTGCCATAGTTTACCAAAGAGAAACTTTTTTTTGGTACTAACTATGAATTATAACCATATTATAAATAACTTAGGATTTTTCAAATTTTTATAAAATTAATACAATTCAATCAAACTGAAAAACGCTCAGATAAACAGAAATTTATAACGTATACATTATTAAATAAGTGCTTGAAATCCCCTAAATAAAGAAAATAAGCTACGCTCTAAAATTATGAGATTAGTTATACTTATAGTAAATGCTCAAAACTACCACTATTACAAGTAAAGAAAGATTACTGGGACGTAAAAAGTTAAACTGCAAACTTTACGTTACTTCAATATCATTTCTTAAAGTAGATATACATTGTATTTTACATTCGTCTCCACAATTGATGGTCCGTATTTGCTACTCTGTGATACACTATTTGTCTTACAGTTTTTCGTATAAAATGGTCGATTTGTGTTATATCAGGAGAGCGAACCGGTCTGTTTATAGGAACTTCATTTTTTCCGCCAATTCCTCTAAGTGAAGACTGATCATTTAAACAACCGTAAACGAGCATGATCTACATATCTCGGTGAATTTCCAACGACATTTCATCTAATACTCGTAAGTCTGTCAACGTACTCCAAATATTTTTCAAATAAGTCGTTTAAGCAATATTGAAACACTCCTGGATTGTTAACGAAATTGTTAGTGATGCGTAGCCAAACCTCACTGTGGAAATCCAATTTTCCACTTTTCGTAAATCAAGCCCCGTCGGAAGGCAAAATGTTTCTACCAAACTTCAGATATAGGTTTTTACCCACAGATACCGTTAAAACCAAACAATTTTTAAGTCATTTGTGTTTAACTCCATAAAAGCTTATAAACTTTCCACTACAATAGAGAACCTAAGCAACATAGGTAGTACAATTTAAGAAAAACTTTAAAGGATTATTTACATACATACAACTTTTACTCACTTACGGAGCTTTGGAACGTGTAATACGTAATTTAGCTATACATTTGTTATTTATACACCAATTTATTACCTTACTATCTTATTGCACATCACATCGTGAAAACAAATTATGTGTGTAAACATATTCATTTATTATAGTCATATATACCCTAAATATTTTAAATGTTTTATACATTTGTGTATATGTAGTGTTCTTATATTTTAATTCTATTAATTGTTTTTAATCTAAATCTAACTTTATGTACATTCTACTTCACTGGTAGATGAATAAAAAAATTATTATAATAAAAAAAAGTCTTGTGAATAATAAGTTAAAACTCATTTTACACGAATTAGTAAAGGATAACGTAAACTAATTTTAAATAATTTGTGATTACAACGCTTTGCTCATCATGCAATGACGACTTATATACCCAAGAGGTTTTTTGGTTCGGGTTTAGTACTATTCCAAATAAGGCAGAGATTAGCATAAGATGTAATGGAAGAATGTAATTTTAGCCAATAGAGTTTCTGCAAATACTGTTGCAAGTTCGTCAATTCCAAAATACCAGACAAAAAGCCGTCACCATACCTTTTCAAAACGACTAAGCGTCAGTCTCAGGAATTTTTATTCTAATTATGTTCGCCACGTCGTAGGTTTCGATAATTAGAAGTAGCGTGTTTAAATAACTAACTATTTGAAATACGCCATTTTTGAAATATAATTGAATGGAATTGTACTGGCATATCTCCTGACCTAAAAAGCACGAATCACAGCGTTATTGACTAAATAAACAGGTGAGTTGGTCACTGAAGTATTTCAATCTGCGATTTTAACTAACATTGAATTACGTGTTACTCACTGTTCCTTGTACTACATTTCTGGAATAAAACTGAATGAAACAGACCATAACAAGTTTGGATAAAATTATTAGAACAGACAATTAATGAACTAAATGTGTAGTATTTGAAATAAAACATTCAAATAGATTAAAGTAACAGAATAAATAGGTCAAGCAATACAAAAATGAAACTAAAATGATATATCAATAATTAATAGTTAATTAGATAGTCAAATAACAAATAAGTATAAAAAGTGTTACTAAGAAATAATTGTAAACGTAATACAGAGATAAAATATGATTAAAAACAATTTTTATGAAAAGACGTTATTAAAATATTGTTCAAGGTAAATAAGGCTACACTTGATATGTCGGTGCTATTTATTTCATTTTTAATATAGGTATCGGCATCAAGCAAAAAAATTATAAACCAGCTCTAAGTGAAATATAAGTTACAAAATAGGAACAAAAACTACAGTTAATTATAGAAATCTGTAAAAATGTATACATTTTGATGAAAGGGTTACGAGAAATCGTTTCACAGAAATTAAATGTTGTAATGCATATAAGGGCTTCTCTAAGTATGAGAAATTTTAACTTCACCTTAATAATCTAAATGTATGCATATAATCACAATTTCTGCAAACATAAAATCTTAGTTCACTTAACTATTTCCTAAAACGTACAAAGACAATTTTTATATTTCCATAAGGCCAAAGTTAAGGAGTGTCTAACCATCCAAATTGCTACCGCGAAGAGATAAGGGCGTTCCAATCTTAATGCAGTTAACTACTCCCTCCTTCCCACAAAGACGGTTTTTACATTCTTCTAAAGCTTAACCGGGAAGTTTGTAACCTGACAATTGCTGGCGCAAAGGATACTTCGATTTTAATGTAATTGAATGGTCTTCCGTTCCCAAACAGATAATTTTTACATTCCTATGAAGCCTAAGCCGAGAAATTTGTAACCATAGAATAACTGCTAAGTTATGGATATTCCGAACTTAAACAAACTTACCCTCCGATAAATTCTCATAATTTTACATCAACAATTAGAGTCTGTCTGATATACAGTGAAAAATTTTGGATTAACAGCATCTAATGAAAGACCGCCTTATATAGATGACTACCCAATGTATATCTAGGAAAGATTTGTATACGCAAAACGACTGAATAGTATGAAAAACGTCTTATAAAAGTGAGACCGATAGATTTGTAAATATAGCATAAAATATAATCCTATTGGTATACGAACTTGTTTAAAAATTACATGCGATATTCATCCTTGTTTCATTTTTTCAGAAAGTTGGCAATTGCCTTTAACGGTATATTATGGAATTCATACACACACATCAAAATCGACAAATTTCTCTAATGTACATAATTGTAAAATATTTAAACCTAAAGCAAATAGTAAATCATCAACCAATAAAGCATATGGAGTTTACTATTATGAAATTGCTATGTAATAGAATAATCTATTGATTTGAAGGGGACATTATTTTAAATTAAATAAAACTGTTTTTTTTACTTATATAAACAGTGGGAATCCCGTTAACATCATTTGCTTTAACTGTAACGCTTTAAAGTTTCTTATTGTTCATTTAAATTGTAGAATTAATTTGGTTCGTTAATAGGTCCTTTAAAAGTGATTATTTTTCATGAATTTCTCTGAAAAATCATCTATCAAATCCATATTACACTTCACATACATTTAGGCGAAAAACTGGGTATTTCTAAAGGAACTAAAGCAATTTGTACGTTTTAACGTATAATTATCATCGAGTTTACTATAACTCCACGAGACATTGTGAAGGACGATTATAAACATACTGACAAATGAAACAACGATTAGTGTCGGATATAATTGTTAAACAAATTCGTATATTTATAAATAGTGTCGTACTTTTACGACAGTTCCACTCATTCCATTTAGTTATTCTACATATGCAAATCTTTCTCAGATAGCCATTTCATACTCATCCAGGTAGAAGTGTCTTCTATTAGAACTTCCTGATCCAATATTTACCAGTTTAAATTACATACACTTTAACTAACCAACTCGCGAAGATAAGTAACATTATTTGGGTACAATTCATATTAGAAACTATTTTAAACATTCAGACCATGGAGTAGACGTAAATATCTAACCGGCACTTAAATTTAAAAAAAGATCATAAAATTTATAGCATGTAAATATTTGTAATTGTGGAATCAAAACCTTCATGTTTAACTACGTAATTCAAACCTCCACAAAAACAACGTATTTTACAATCCTAAGCAAGAAAAGTTCTTCAATAGGAGCTGCAGAGCTGTTCAGCTGCACAAAAGCGATTGTTTTCTGCACACACACACACACAACACACACAACACACACACACAAACACACACAAACACACAAACACACACACATACATACACACAAACAAACACACACCCACGGACGCATGCACCCAAGCACGCATGCACGTACACACGCATACACGCATGCACGCACGCACGCACACACGCACGCACGTATGCACGAACGAACACACGCACGTACGCACGTAAGCACGCAAGCGCGCACGCACACACGCATGCACCCACCCACACACACATACACACACAAAAACGCGCGCACAAACACACACACACACACAAAAGATTAAGCTTTCGGAAGACGAACAAAGTAAAGCTTTACATAAGATACCCTAATTTAAACCAAAAGTTGATGCGTAAAAGATGACATAATCTAAACAAACAAAAAGATATGATTTTAGGTCCACCCCAAGTATGATATCTATTAATCTTTGTCATTGCGCTAGTGTATTACGTAAGATAAGAAATAATATCGTGAGCTGAAACAGCCCACAGTTCAAAATCGTGAATACCATGAACTACTTCGAATGGTGATCAACTTTTAACAGTATAGAGACTTAATATCCAAAGATGTTATATAACATGTGTCTCCACGGCTGCCTAAGATAGAAACACTAGGAAAAGGGTAGGTTTCCTTTTCAGTTACTTTATTACGTTTCCTAAAGTCTATACAAAATTGAAAGGCCATGCTTCCTTTTTACTAATAAAATTGGGTTAGATCAAGCACCCTTAGATGTCTACTCGTCTAACACAATCAGTCTGTTTCTTAATGTTAGGAGAAACTGGTTAATATCTTTGTCTTATAGGAGCAGGTGACATATTAATAATATATTTCACTAATTTTGGACAGCTTAATTTATTTGTATGAGAAGAAAAATGTTCGTTTGCTAAATTTCCTAAATCTGAACATTGTTCGAACGCTAAAATCATCCTGAACTAAAGCATATCTAAAATAGCTGTCAACTTACAAAGTCAACGCCTAAGATTAGTGAATGAGGTACATCGGGAACTATTAAAACATCTAAAACTATTTTTTTCTCACATAGAGTTAATGATGCTAAAATAATTCCATTTGCATTACGGAATCAATTTTAGGTTTATTGTCAAGTTTACGGTTAAGATGCGACAACAACTTCCACCTTGCGGAAGCTAAAATTTTACTATTAGCTGAATAATCTAAAACAGCAGGAACGTATACCTAAATATCCACAGATACATATGGATAATGGTCATCCTTGGATTGTTTGAAAACATAATTTATTACGATATGATTTTTCATAACGGCTTTTAAGTAATTGCTGCAAAAATTGACTCGACTTCAAAAAGATTCAAGCAGAAACACGACTTCATATCGCTGCGATCGATTGTTCTCATAACTAAATGATGAAACAACAAAAAGTGGGAAAAAGGATCAACGATGTAATCTATCGAATTATGAAATTGCCTAGAGGAAAGCCCAAAGCGGTTCACATGAATCGGTTAGCCTCATATGCTGGGAGGAACGCAGAACTAGGGCAGCAAGAATGTGTGCAAAGGGCGAATCATTTCGGAGTGGAAGAACTAGGAGTCAAAAACCGCGGACAATCATTCACTGAAGAGTACAGAAATCTTTTTGATGTACCAGAGGATTAGCCCTTGGCACATTGTGTCGCTAAGGACGTCTGAATCTCCCGTGGCATCGCAGTTGAGTTTAAAAAATGGTATGGTCGCGTAGAAGAAATACGGCAACAAGAGCCAGAAATTGGAAAGGCATGTCACCTACTACGCCGTCACCGCCAAGGTATGCGAAGTATTCACTACCTTGTAACGAAACCATTATTTCATCAAAAGCCACGTTATGAATACTTGTGGAAGGCGTTATGGGATTTAAAGAGACATGTTTGTGCCGGCGTCAGTGGAAAGTTAGTTGTTCCAAAGCTAGCCTGCGGCCTAGCTTAATTGGCGCCTGGTACGTAACATGTTGGAGGTAGTGTTTCGAGGCACTGGTGTCAAGATCCTGGTGTGTAGTTGGAATCCCAAATGGAACTCCGTCAATGACAAAATCTGTGGACTACCATTTGTTCAAGAAGTGGGGCTACAAGTATGGATTGCATTGCAGTCTCTGACATTCGCCAACGAAGATAGAAGCATCGCAAGTGCAAAGTCCAAAGTCACTGTTACGGGACGTAATAGTCTTAAGGAAGGAGCAGTGTAACGAAAATTAAGAACAATAGAAATCTGATGAAAGGTTCTGGAAGCATCCAGTACCTTTTTTCTAGAATAAAATAGATGATGTAATTTCCAAACGACTCATTGCAGTAACCAATATCCGTCAATTCAATTAGCTTAGTAATGAGTCATAGCATTACAATTTATTACATCATTATTATGAGTAATATTCTGGAAATATTCTACATTATTGTACTAGAATTTGCCTTTAATATATAAGCAGCCGATTAAATTCCCTTAATTAGTTTTTGTTATAATCTTATACTGTTCATTACTGATATAAATATAAATATACATACATATAAATATAAATGTTTGCTGTTGGTGGATTGTGAAATAAATATTTGAATAATTAAGTGTACATAAATAACTGTAATTTGTAGTGAATATAAATAAACATTGTAAAACAATTAACTAGCTTCGTTGCAATACAATCAGTCCAATTGTAAATAAATTGCTTCCTTCGGGATCGTTTCTATTGTGTCCAATTTCGTTTCTTATTGAATCTTTTTATTATTGATGAAAATAATGAGAAGTACTTCGTTACCGTGGACAAAATTCATTCATATTATACAAACCACAAGTGTTATAATGACAGGAACAGTGTCTAATATAGTTTTACTCCAATTCTAATTTGTATCCTTTTTATCGGTACACAATTGTAAGTAACTGAGCATTATTTCGCTGATCAATAACCTCAAAATGTTTAAATTTTTGTTGTTTCATCATTTAGTTAACACTAGTAACTATATCGGTAGGTTCTCAGACTAATTAAGTATACAATTGAGGAGCTTGCGTTCAAAGCTGAACAAACTCATTTTTCTGCCATGATACTAGTATCTCTTCTATACAGCGTGTTTCAGATAATATGCCCGTCCCTTTAGCTGGTGAAATAAGATCCTAGAGACATCGCGAAAAGCGTAAAATTTAAAAAATACCCATAGTAATAGGTTCTTTCTTTGATCAATGGCGAGTCGTCCACGAATGTTTTCAAATATGACAAGAAATGCTGATTACAAAGGACATTTTCGTAGTATACTACACTTGTTTCTTTAACCTTGGAAACATATGCATAAAGATAGGACTGTAGGATCATATACGTTTTTTAGGCGTTATTAACCGATATATTTGTATACATAATTAAGAAGATTTGTGTCATTTACTATTTATAATGACTACTACCAGCCAGCGTTTTAATAGTAACAACTAAAACGGCTGCACCTGCGTTGTGTGATTTCAGATTGTAGTTGACCATGACGAAAACAAAACATTCCCAAAAATGTTATTTAAAGCGCTTCCTGTAATTGCGTGAAGCATTCTGCACATTTACATCGTATTTAACTGAATAGTGCTTTTACGTTAATAAAATTGTTCAAATCTGCAATAATGAAGTTGGTCACTTAAATTAATTAATTACCCGAACAAAATGTCGTGGAAAACTGTTTCGAAAGGATCAATACGACAGATAATTAGGGTAATTACCTAAGATTGCTTCAACTTTACGATATCCCCTAATATAACTTTTTTAAGAGTGCTTTCGTAACTGCGTATAATTAACAATGCTTGTTGCTGAAGATTATCTTATTAATTTTAATAGTTGAATAGAGTTTTACAAAACCAAGCAGAAAAATCTAAAGCGTGTAAAAGGCTGATTCGTCTAACAATTTGTGTTTTTGTTTTATGGCATTTAAATCCATATTTATCTTTTCAATGTGTGAATGTGTGCATGCTTGCGCGCGCGCGCGTGCGTGTGTGTGTAAACGTACCTAATCATCTTATTTGGCTTAAAATAGTGTTAATAGTTTTTTCTAATTTCATAGATAACTGAAATATATACATTTTCCAAAACGTTAAAAATTAAATCTAATATTAGTAAATGAAAAGGAATAAACGATGGCAGACTTTTTCCATGATTTAGCTTATTCCAATATATCCGCGTTGTTATGTTAGACCATTTAAATCTGCTATATCTTTTGAACTTTCATATTGGAACAGAATTTGATCGCACTGTATATCAACTTTAGCCTATAAAATATGCAATACTTTTCCTGTTTCTTAATTTATTACTTAAGTAAATACAAAATGATTATTAATATATACATGGCGCTAAGAGAGAGTAGCAAACCAACACTATACTGCACCATTCATGAATACTCCCTGAACATGAAAAAATTGTGAAGGTTCCATTTCGTGGGTACTTAAAAAGATGGAGGTTTAAGGATGAAATTTAGAGTTTTAATCATTAAACAATTTTGAAATATATAATAATAGTTTGATAGAAAATCAAGCTTAAAATCACGATAAATAACAACCTCTTTGCACTTCCGGGACTAAAATGCTGCATCCAATTACTTTTTTCTATGACTAAAGCAACACTTCTTATCTGAGGGGAATAACAGTGTACTTTAGTCCTAAGAGAGGTAAAATAGATTTGATCCCACATAAACGAAATAAAACCGTGCAAACAACAGAAATTCACAAATTAATATTACACGTTGCTGAAAGCGGTACCATAGTGCTTCGTAAATAAAATCTAAGTAGCACTTGCCCCGAAATATACATTGATAAATGGAATGATATGTTAATGTAAACATCATGTAATCTTAATATTGTTTGACTCCTTTGATATCAAATTCTTTAAAAATGTAATATATTATGTATATACCATAGGACTAAAGCGCCTTTTTAATCCCTCGAAATATATTTCTGTGGATATCCTTTGAGAAGTAACATTTATCTCCCGAGATTAAAAACTACATCTTAGTCCCTTGATAGATAATGATATATCTTATACCAAGGGACAGGTGACTCTTTTAATCCCGAGAGAGAAGTTTATTCTCTAGCAATAGCGCGAGAACTAATGCCTCCAGATATTAAAATGGACTTTGGCATTTAGCTATGGGATCTGTTATTTTTTGCACTTTCGAATAATTTGAAAGCAAAAAAGTCGAAGACAATAAAATTCCATGATTTTGACCTCAACAGTTCATTCGTTTTATCAATATATGCTTCGTGGCAAATACTATTTAATTTTATTTACGATTCCCAATAGTAAGGTGTTTAACGCTATGCAACATAATTGGTTAATTTTTGTTGTTGGCGTGGAATTAATTTATTTATGCAGGATTAAATTTACTTTATTTCCCTTTAGTCATTGAGATTAAAATTGTTGCTTTAGTTCTCAAACTTCGCCGACTGCCTCTCTGGCAGAATCGAAGCATATTCACTAAGTATACTTCACCCTTACTCTGAGGCTCGTTTAAAGTGTCCGGTAAACTGGGAAGCGATGCATTTCATGATATATCTTATTACGATTATTTTATTTGTACAATTAAGGAAGGGATTTTTCAGTTTCTGAAGTTTCCATCTTTGCACCGTAACGTAAGTTGCGAGATTTTGGCAATATTTAGATCTTGTTCAACCTATAACGATGGCTGTAAGGATGTTTAGGTAACTCATTTGTTCATTATATAATATGTAATTACACCCCATAGAATGGACAAGAGAGCGTCCTTGTACAAATCAAACAGAACTATAAGTAATTATCCTAATTTTACTACTAATGAACTTACTTATTTCGTAGTTTATGGAATAACTATGCAAAATCAAAGCAACCAAAGAACGTAACCTGTATTCAGTAAAAACGGTAACAAAGTTACTAACTATCAGCTAGAGGAAATATAACTCAACACGTAATATATTTATGCAGAAATCAAAAATCCATAAAAATTCTAGAATTTCGTTACCACCTTCGTTTTGGAGCCATTTTACAAATTATTATACAAACTACACAGTATTGTATGAATATTGACACTTTATGACTGTGAATTTATCAACATTATAGCTTATGGGTATATAGTGTTTAGAGCGCTCGTCAACCGAATCGGTGTAACTACATTTTCGAATGAATTCAATAAACATTTTTATTTTACGGTATTTGCATGACATTGGAAAGAAACAAGAACAATAACATATAAAAAGTGTTACCAACGGTCATTCAAATATCTTGTCTAAGTGTATTAGAAATATATATCGAACTGATTTTTTAAAAATCAACTACATAGGAAAATTTCTGTAAAAATACATGACAAGGTATTCTCTCAAATAGTCTAAACAAAAATGTACATTACCATGAAGATATAAATATTGGCCTAGATATTCTGCCATAGCTAAATGAAATACTTTGAGTTAGAAAGAAATAATAAAAGAGGGCTTCTCTAATTTTCACTCTAATTGACAAGTCCTTCATCGAACTTATACAAGTAATCATACGCAAGCTTCTGCTTTGATTTGGCTAGAGCTAAAGCATCACTCGCTCTTTATCTAAATTTTAATTTCATTTCACTGGGGAAAACAAGTCACTGCACTAAATGGTGTCAAATTGTCTGAAACAGTATTAAAAAGTATAGAAAATTGTTTAAATTCAGTTTACTAAGCGAAGTGTGCCACTATGAGGACTTTACCTGCATGGCAACATAAATTCAATAGGAGATAATAAATTAATGGGAAAAGTACCATTATGTCTAACTTTTTATTTCATAAGTAAGTAATAACGTTAGAAAAAGGGTATATTAGTAGTTTTTCACACATAGCTACTAAAAAATGGGCAACCTGTAGCGAATAAAGTTCAGTGCTTCGCGCATTCACAAACCAATGTCAGAAAGCAAGTAGCCTACTGTTTTCGTTATACCTATTTAGTCAATTAATATATTTTAACCGAGGTATGCCTGGAACTATAGGTTTCGGGGGAACAATACATTCTATTTTATTTAATAGGTTTAAAGTATAAATTTTACCTGCCCTTTAAGGAAGTCACAATAGCCTTAAGATTTACTTATTTTCTATAGAGACATTCTTTGTACACATTAAGCCCCTTTTACTATTGTTAGTCAAACCAGAACTTTGATTAAACTAAGTAAATGACAAAAAATTTAATTAAGTACACTGGTGAGCAATTAAAAGTGGACACTTTGAAAACAATGCATGTCATGATTTTTTTTGAAATATATTTCATGGATGCCGCGTTTTTAAAGTTCATTTACCCAAAAAGCCAGTTTTACTTAAAAAAATTCGTTATTTTAAAAGTGTCCACTTTCAATTGCTCACCACCGTACAATAAACATATTTTTAAAAGTTTATATATATATATATATATATATATATATATATATATATATA
>JAHWXV010892499.1:0-12735 GCA_024586415.1 Phrixothrix hirtus
GTTTCCAAAATAAACGTAGGCAATAGTCTAATGATTTGTGGACACTATTGGCATATGTGGCATATGTACGTAAGAGAAAGTCGTGTGTTGTTTTACACCACATTTTTTACTATGCATACATAATAATTTATATTGCTGCATGTTTTATATGTCAAATTTGACGTTTTTAATACATAATCACAACATGCCAATGCCGCCATCATGGTTGATCAATTTGGACACAACTTCACGTGTTTAGGGTCCTTCCCTAATATTCTTTATTCTTTGATATAAACCTATTAATCGCCGTTTTACAATTAGAAAATTTAGAATCTTTGCAATTGTTTAATAAACATAAATGTTATTGTTTGAGCGCATGCACTACTACGATCAAGTTGCAATTTTTCTATTTGTGCTAATTTTTCTATATTAAATCTAGGGATATTGTACATAAACGAAAAACGTTTTTCATAAAGATTTCGAAAATTTAAAAATTCAATACGACTTCCATAAGGAAATCAACAGTTCGATACGATTGCATAAAATTTAGTAGGCCTAGAATTTGTGCACGATAATTTTTGAAGTCCCGATTACCCATTACACCTATTCTAACTATTTAGTGAATTTATCTCTTACAATAAACAAAATATGGAGATTTTTAGAAAACATACATTTTTCGTTGTCACCCTGTATCTTTGAAATGGATGGATTTATAAAAAATCCAAACACAGATTGCTCGTAAATATATAAATCTTCAACATTTTACCCATTTTACGGAACTTGCGTGTTTTACCGTTTCCAATATCCCGGACACCTTGTACGTATACAATATCTCCGAACGATCAGGTTAGTATGTAGATCTTGAAAATGCTAGCAAATAGAGAAAGTGTTCAGCATCTTGAAGGCATTTAAGAATTACATTGAAAGTTTTAAATTTTTAATCGTATAAGTGGCTGAAAAACTAAAATTTTTCATTTTGTTTTCCATTTCTAACTTTTTTATTTTCGGAAATATATTCGTAATTCTTTAACATTATTCACACACTTTTTTAAGTAATTTACAAATATTGCAGTAGTTTTTCAAAATCCTATTTCGTTTTAACGATAGGTATAACCTAAATTTATATTTTTTTACATACAAGTTGTAGGCAGCTTCAATGAAACACTCTCAATTTCCTTTCCAATTTTATCAAATGTGATGTATGATTAAAAATTGATCTGGAAGCTCTGATAAACAAAATATGAAAACAAAATTTTATTAAATTGTGAAGTATTAGGTATTTAGTTGTAAAATAATACCTGCTGTTTGTATAATTTGTTGATGCTAAAAATTTTAATTTTTCTTTGTGTCTGTTAATAAAACTGCGTGAATATTACATTAATTTATAACGCAACCCTTCTAATTTTGAGAAGTTCGACATTTTGCTTTGTAAGATCCTTTATCACAAAAATTCTGTGAATGCAAGCGAAATATACTTAAACCAATATCCTACAACGAACTCAAATACTTGCGTTTCATTTTAAACGGAAATTACAACAAATCGTTCGAGTCGAACTGCAAAAGCTCCATATTACTTGTGAGAACTCTAAAATACCAAAATATATAAGGAGAAAGCACATCGAAAGAATCTTTTAAGCCCTGCACATAATGTAGCATTATGTATAAAGGCGATGTCGGTGTTCTCTTCTGTAGTTAAAGAGCCCACATCATAAAACACCCTAAACTGATGATTTACAACCTCAAAAGAGTCATAATTAAGCCAGGGTAGTTCAGTAGCTTGGTCAGGGATCGTTCAGGATGGCAATCCCTGTCGTTTACCGTCCAGGGCGGATATTAACCATTCCCTTGCTCATTACCCTGTAAGTTTTAGTTATATAGATACGGTGGCGGTGACATTACTAAACCAACTTTAGGGACCACCTTAACCTTATTTGATAAGCTAACGATTTCCGCGCATGTTTCTTATTCTACTGTTACAGCTCCTTTGTCACATTTATTCGTCATCTTCTCCTTGACTTTATGTATCCACCCTCTTTAAAATTTATACATTTTAAAGCATTTATGAGCCTCTGACTGATATCGCCCTTCAACATACGCTGTTATCGTTTATGGGGTGCTTAAATCTATGTATGCATAGAAGCGCTGTAAAACGGACGAACCCATTTGATCGTGATGATAACTACAGGAAGTGTAAACAGAGTCCCGTAGCTCTTGCAACGGTTTGTGTAGATAAGCCGGCACTAGGGTTGTGCTCTTTATGATATATGGACTGCAAATGGGCCTTGTTCAGATTCTTATCGATACAAATGGTTGTATTTATAATGCAATAAATGTATAAAGGCAACTTATGAATGCTAAAGCAGGTCGACTCGTCTGTTACGACTGCACTTCTAAGAAAAACCATAAATACTTCCTTTCATAATTGACAGTAAGCACAGCCTTTAAAAATATCGGAGTTTCCTTTTTTGTATGCAGACGGCATCCGTGTTCCTTATTGTCTTACCAAATATCGACACTAGCAGAAATTATTCGTTATTTATAACATATTGGTAGAGTATTTTTAATTCGGTTTGCATCAAACAGACTTTATTTTATTTTAACTAACAGGATCTGCATAGTTTTCTTTATTTGTCACTTTCCTTTATACGGCAACCCTTGACAGAGACGACTGTGCTAAAATTTAATGTTAAATTCAACAAAGCTTGCTTGTATCGGTTATAAATAACTATTCTCTAGTCATCGTTACCATTTAAAGCTTCTTCGATTTATAGCCTCATTGTTGATTACTATCGAACGAAGGTAAACGATCGCCTCGTTATCGGTGGCAGCATAGCCGTGAAGGCTGCTGTGTTCAATAGTTTATTATTACTCGCTAGTATAATTTATTATTTATATAATTTAGACAATATTATCGCTACAAATAATTTTATACTAATAGAGAGGGTTAAACAGTATCTGATGGCTAGAAAAATACTGAAATTATAAGAAATACAGGGCTTCTGTAGAATAAAACGATAAAAAAAGTTATTACAAGTACATTGCGAAATTACAAGTAGCACTCTTGTTATAGGTAGAAAACAAAACTCTAATTTTCAAAAGGACTTGTTAATTTCAAACATTCCCATGTATTATTGCTAATTAGTACGATATCTTTTACGATGTTGAACCTCACGGATTAATCCAACTCACGCAAAAAATCAACATCACAAAAATTAAATAAGTTTACACTTATTTCATTTTTCTAAAAATTGTGTAATTTGAATAGTATATAACGGTATTTTCAACCTAAACCAAACAGTTTCTTAAGTGATAAAAAAGGATAACTTAGGAAATAGTAAACTTCAAGCAAGTCTAAAGTTACATCCGCGAAACAAGCATAAAAATTTCAAAGTTCGGATATTCCATAACGAATTCGTGCCAATAAAGGATTTTAATTAAGAAGAGATTTAAAATCATAAAAATAAAAAAATAAACTCCCCGAAAAGGTATTCCTTCCCTATGATCACAACAAAAATCTTTACAACTAAGTTGGTTACCTAAAACTACAACCCGTTTAGGTTTCCTTAAAGTAAATTAATTGATACTTCAAGAGAAATTTCTCAATCTGCCAAAGGATAACCAATAAAATGGTGACAGCGCTGAGATCCACCAGAAATTTTTTATATACATATATTTAATTAAATTATTGTTTAAAACGACATACCAGTAATTAGATAATGAGTTCATATATCAATAAGCGGTTAGTTACTCTGCAGCGTCTCTATCAAACGCGAAGTATAGAAACTGAAACTGACGATGATTTTAAAGTGTTAATTACGTTATTGGAAGAATAAGACCGTGAGGAAAACCGCAAAAGGGAAGCAGAATGAGAACAAACACGTATTCACGAGGAACAAAATCGTTTAGCAATCGAAATGAAACAGAATCGTTCAGCAATTGATGCGGAACAAAGACGGGTGGACCATGAATTTCGCATGGCCGAATTAAATAAAGCAGGCAACAATCACGCGCAAAATCATAACAGCAACCTAACCGAGGCGGAATTTCGCAGTGTCTCTCTCTTTTGCAAAATGGATAAAGACGCATACTTCGAATACTTTGGAAAAACGCTTCACACTAATTTAATTGATATACTTAAATGGAGCATAAGTCTAAGGAGAGTTTTGTCTAGTAAAGCATTAGAAGCATATACTCGTCTCGAAGACGAAAAACTAACGTTTTTAGGATACAATGTGTTTTAATAAAATTAATTATTAACGGCCGAATCGTTATTTTTGCAACATCTAACAACTGGCAACAATTATTTTTTGGGGAAGACTTCATAACAAAAATATTCAATGACTTGATAAGTATCCGTATGCAAGTCTATTTCCATGTCGGAATAGGTTTCTTTCATTGTTACACTTCCGGCCATAATGGCTGCGGAAAGCTGTCCCTTGGGAACAAGTTTGTTTTTTTTCGCTGCTTATATTAGTTTTAAAACAGAACTTCTTATACTAAGTATAAGGAGCCTAACGCGTGAAAGTTCAGGGTAAAAATTCTATGAAAATAGGATATATGCCTCAAGATACAAAGCATTTTGAAAGACGTTGCCGATTTGGACTACACTAGGAAAATGTCAGCAAAGTTTATACGGAGTTTATAAGTCAAAGATCGCGGTGAAAGGGTAATTGTGAACATGGGACAAGTTAAGTGCCATTTGCGAGGACTCATTGAGAGAAATTCAATGATGAACGTTTAAGAGATAACGTTCGCTGCCGACTCCGTAGAGTCGCAGCCACTCATATGGCGAACTAAACCACCTTTGACACTCCATCGCGTACTCGCTACCTATGATGAAGCCAGTGCCTTCTCTAGTCCAACACCAACGTCGATACCCACCGCGCAAAGCATGGCGAGGGGCTTGAGGCAGATCCCGATTAACTTATTACGACGTAGAACGTATCCCAGAGGTCTTCTACCCCGAAGAGTCGGTCTCCGAGGCCCTCAATAACTCTGAATAGATCGGCAGATGGCTCTGAATCAAAAGAAACACCTATTACCCCTATCGGGCATCAGCTTTGCAGCCCATCCTCCGACCTGAGCCATTGCCCTCTCACGAATATCTACTTTCCTCAACAGCTCCTACCGGGTTTTACGACGCAAGCGAATAACGCCAGGCAGAGGTCTGTCCAAAGATCTGCCACCAAATCAGCGTATCCTTACCTGTAAGAACCGGGCTACGTCGCCTAGTCTCCGCCTTCGCCAGCGTTATCTGAACAACTTATGCTTAGGCGTCGACGAAGCGAACTTATCGACGTTCCTGAATACGTCTTCCGGCATCAGCTTATAGGGGTTTTTGCTTCCGTTGCGTGAT
Source organism: Phrixothrix hirtus (assembly GCA_024586415.1). Taxonomy (NCBI): domain Eukaryota; kingdom Metazoa; phylum Arthropoda; class Insecta; order Coleoptera; family Phengodidae; genus Phrixothrix; species Phrixothrix hirtus. The sequence continues at coordinate 5,336 of JAHWXV010892499.1, forward strand.
TTTCCTGGTTGAAAGAACGGTCGATGCACATGAGAGTACCCATTTTATCGAGCTTGCCGGAGGGTCTCCTGTCATTTTTTGACGACCCCCCGGTGCTCATGATGGAATGGCATGTGTCTTGCTTAGGGTCCTCGGTGTCACAACTCACCGAAAAGCAACGTGCCGAAACAAGTTAACTTCCCCTGGGACAAGGTCATCGTCATTTAAAACAACTGGAATACACTAGATCAAAGATTGTATTGTGGGAATTAGCTGAATTCTAGAAGACATGGCGCGGTGTCAATAGCTTTTGTTTTTCATAATCTGGCATAAGCTATATGTATATATTTTAGAATAATTGCATTAATTTTTTATAGGTTTACTACATTATTTTTAAATTTCTTTTGTGGCTAAACTTCTGGGCTTCAACTACTGAGGTCATTTCATCATACCTACAAAGATATTTGCTGAATCTGGAAGAATTCCTCTACGAGTAAGGATTTTTAGCGTGCCAAATATCACATTGATATAGTACGTACAATTTTACATCCTGGGCCGAGAAGGCATTTTTTAAATTTTTCCCCGCTAAAAAATTTACCAATCTCGATCGGGTTTAAACCCGTTTCCTTTGGGCATAGAGGCAAACAAGGGAATCCCTATACAAATCGAGGCCGACATTTTAAAATTTATTATAATTATAATAAGTAAGTCTTAATAACTTTGAATATTTAAGAAGAGATTATACTCCAACAAGTTTAGTATGCAACCCAGCATACGATAAATAAGTGGTTAGTACATTCAAATGCATATTAAAGTAAAACATCCTGATACCGGGAGAAATCTTCAAATAATCTATTAACTAGACTTTAAAAATTAGTCACGGGCTATTTCAAAGTTTGTAACCAAATTTAGCACACAGATTAATTTTTACTAAAGTTTCTCTGCAATTAAGGTGAATTTTAAAAAATCTTCGGATAATCTAACTAATCTGGTGTGTCGGGAGATAACCTAATATCAATCTGAAATTTTACATAACGACCACGAAACACAGTTACGCATAAAATAGTTTCGTGGACTATTCTCTTAATTCATAATTGAGTATTTATTTATTGACTTCACACAAAAACCAATTATAAATAAATAACGCAAAGGTCTTACTTCATTATTATAACTGTTTTTTCAAATATCTTCTAAATCCTTTATTCACAAGTTCAAGGATTATAAACAATGCTTGTAAGAGTTTAGAAATATAATATCATTGAATTTAGCATGTTCGCTGTTCGGTATACATATGTATCAAAAGATCTTGTAAGGCATTTTCTAAAATAAGAGAAAATATTAAATTCAATATTTGCAACTGTTCCACTCAATCATGTTAACTTTCATTAAATCGCACTTCACATTCTTTTATTTACAGCAATTTTCCACCATATTCTTTATTTAAACAACATTACAAAATTATTTAGTTAAATCAAACATTGGTATTGAAAATTATCCAACTCGTCAATGTATTAAAAGTGAAAAATAAACGAAGAAACCTTATGCTGTTCCTAACAATTAAATGTAAAATATCCGCTTCCTCACTTCGAATTAATTTCGACTAATTAACAAAAGTCGAGATTTGATCCAATTTGCAATCTTAAATATTGTATGTTGGATTTTAATGTCTAAACTTCATAAGCAGAAGTACGGTGCATTTATAAATAAACTAATAATTTAAAAGAAAGAAGATTCTAGCATTAATTAGGCCCATTTTTTAAAAAATATAAGCAGGATATGAATAGTACAAAAATTTTACGTCAGATTTTATGGGAAAAAAGATAATAAATTACGTGACTTAGTAGGCAGACGTCGTCGGCTTACAAGACAAATCTATCCTAAAACGCCCGCTTGACGTAAGCTCATTATACCGTATGAATAAATAAGCAGCAAGAAAATGAGGATTGTTGATTTAATATCGTAGGATTCTTAAGTAAATTATCAAGTGCCGTTTACCAATGTATCCAGTGCGCCGTATTTTCTCAAACAAAGCTTCTCGGGTCATTCAATTGGGTTCCGAGACAGTTTCCAAAAAGGTAAACTTAACTTTGGAAATCTCTAGGGGTAAATTTAAGTTAACAGGCTGGATCAATGAAAGAGGGGCTTTCGAGGAGAATTTGTTTTATTTTAGATTTTGAACCTACTTTATTTTTATTAAGTTAAAGTAAGCTCGTTTTGATGCTAGCAAATGTAAAATGAAGATAAAAGCTGCATTTAAACAAGCAATTAATAATCGGCATTTAATGTTTTATCTTCTACATTTCAACATTAAAATTAATATTGCTCTTATAAAATAAATATAACGAATTAAAATTATTTTTAGGGCCCTCAAAAATTTAAATAATTTAATTAGATAAACTCCACTCTTTCCTATTCTTTTACCTGATTTATTCAGCAAATTCAAGTATAGGTAATGTAACCACCTACTACTGCCAGCATAGACATTTAATAAATATTTTAATTGAAACGATTCTCAAACAAAGTCATATTTTTATTTTAAACATTTTATAATACGGTAGCGATAAACTGATGTCTAAACTGTTTTACTTTTTCTTACTCTTAAACAGCTGATGGAATAATATTCCGATTTCTATAGAAAATGCATCACCTGGCAGGAGTGAGTATACGAGGTATGACAATTAAAAACCAGACTCGGCAAGTTACCTTGAATTATGTCATTGCCTAACAATGATAACTCTGCAGATTTATGTATAAAGCTTCCACTGTCAGCAGTGAATATTCAGAATTGTTATTCCAATTAGTGACTGCACTATCGAGATACAGGGTGTCCCACCACTCAATAACCGTAACTTATGATGATATTATGTGGGTAATTTGAAATCAAAAATAACGTATTCACATATGTCTGTAACTTGATAGTTAAAGAGTAACGGGTGACATTAAAATTATCATAGCAAACGGATAAAATTATTATATCGAAATATTTTATTTTTAGAGTTTACAGTTAACCCAAAAACAATTATGCAAATTGTTCAAAATGCCCACCCACTGCTACGATGCATATTCTAGCTCTCCTTATAATTGAAGCGGTAGCTCTTTGAAGAGTTCTAGGGTCGTTACGTACTGTGTTCTTCATGTGCCCCCAAAGATATTAATTAAGAGGTTTGGTAACCTTGTTGGCCAACGAACTGGACCTCCTCTGCCAATGCGTCAGTTGGAACAGTTATTGCTTAGAAACCTTGTCTCGTTTCTGCCAAAATGAGATGGCACGCCATCAAGCTGAAACTACATGCCAGCTCTAGCTAAAAAAAACTTCTTTCAACAATCCTCGCAGCTGTGTTGTAAAAAATTTAAATACTGTTCGGATTTCAAACGTTCCTGGATTACGAATGGCCCTATAAGATGATTATTAATGATACCGCACCAAATGTTCATCGAAAAGTGATGTTAAGAAAGAATCCCCGTGGTTTCATAATGCTTTTCAGATACATGAATTTAAACTTTTAGTAATTGTAATCCCGTCTCTAGTAAACGACACTTTATTGGAAAAAGGATTTTCCGACAAAACTGTTGGTGTGCAATTACCCAACGATAAAATTCTACACGCGCTGCATAGTCTGCAAGCTATAATGCTTAGACAGATCGAATCCGATATGGATACAAACTAAAATTATAGATATGTTTGTCATGATCCAATTCATCGCGAACTACGGACCAACGTTCCCAAGACGACGACTACATTCTAAGCGAACCAGGACAGCTACGACGGTGCGAGGGGCGGGCTTTAGGCTACCGACAGGAGCTGCTTATAAGCATTTCATCCTGCGGACGTAAATTTCTGATTAAGAAGCGGAGTTGTACTAAGAGGCGCCACTGTCTCTGACGACGAAGGAGGGGACACCAGATCGAAGACCAAAGAGGCAGAACCGGTCTTACACGTCAACGTAAAGGGATGGAGGGGGAGTTGATTACCTAAATATCAGTCCCAATACCTTACAACGGTGCTAATAAATTCATTACCGAAAAGCCGGCTTGAAAGGTTGTTCTGACATGTTCTCCACACTTTCACTCGGCTTACACCAATATGATTTAATACTCTCTATATGCTAGTAGAAGGGCGGGTTTCAACCATGTTAAGAGTAGCTTCCTCTTGGGCAAGTTCTTACTGTATGGTCCAGGTGCACATTGCTGAATACTTAGCGATGAGGTATTCTTCGAGCAGGGAACATCTAACGATATATTCTTCCACTACAGCTCTTGTACTGCCGTCACAGTATCGATAAACAAAATGAATGTCTGCATATTCTTGATTTGAATATGTTGCCTTTATTAAAGTTACACAAAAAACGGCAGCCACGACGAAGAACAGCTATAATTATTAAACGTATACAAAAAACACCAGCCAAAACGTAAAACAACTAGAATTATTAAATGACCAAAAAACGACTACGAAGAAAAACAACTACAATTTCTAAAAGTACTTAATGTTAAATTGTCATTTGTCGACATGACAAAACAATAATAAACTTATGCTTACATGATTTGTGTACAATTATGTAATATGATTTATAATCTGATAAATTTAATACCGTCCAATACTCCGTAACTATCGAGTTACGAGCGTATATGTATACAGAATTGTTGACTTAAAATTTCCCAAGGAATGCCCCCCCCCTCCATCAAGCTATCATCATTTTGCCGCAGGATATCCTGTATATCTACATTAATATTGAGTCGTTTTACCAAAAATTAAGTTAGACTTAAAAATTAAACGCAGTCAATACCAAGTTTTTAGTAAAACTTTGCAAAAGTGTTTAATAGAACTCAAAGGAGTTTATAAAGAGAATTGTATATCTCGTGTGCTTTTGAGGGCCACAGAAGGTTTGCTGTTAACAGAAGTAATTGAGGGCAATAAAAAGACAAACTCAGTGTTTGTGACAAATGGTGAAAGTGTCGAAAAGGTTCAAAAAATTGTTAAAAATGACAAACCTTTGATCATATGCATCATAACAGAACTAGGATATCAATAGGGAAGTTGTCGATAAATTTTGCACAATAATTCAAAGATGTCAAAGATCTATACCAAAATTGTTACTTAGAATCTTACACAAGCGAAATTTAAGTTCTTGAATTGTGTTGGTACCCGCAATGAAACGTGTATGACTGTATGACTGTATGACTTGTAAACTAAACCATAATTCCTGCACTGAAAGCCGCTAGGCTCTCCCAGAGTAAAAATGTTCGAACGAGTATATGGCAGTTTAAAGCAATGCTCGCTGTTTTTTCTCTCTATGAGGTTATTCTGTTAGTTGAATGTCTTCCTGAGGTTAGGAGAGTTAATCAACACAATTATTATAGAGATCTAAAAAAATTGAGAGAACGAGTCCAGAAGAAAAGACCTGAGTTTTAGATAAATGGATAGAAGTTGCATCAGTATAGCGCTATCTGCGAAGCAGTTTTTAACCTACAAGAACATTACCACCCTCCAACACTATCCATACTCACCTGATCTTACACCATGCAACCTCTTTATTTCCCAAAATAAAAATTAAGCTTAAGGTGATTCATATTAAAGACCTCGACTATATAATGAAAAAAGCGACAAAAATTCTTTAGACCCTGATGGTCAATGAGCTACAACACTGTTTTCACCAATGGCAGACTCGCATTCAACGATAGGTAACTATTTTAAAGAGGGTTTATCATTTAGTTAAGTCTTTTGTATAATATAATTTTGTAATCAAGGCAACCTCGTTATTTAATTACCATACCTGGAATGTAAACGAAACCTGGTTTATATTATTAATCTGATTACAGTATTAAATCATTATAGTTTCAAGAAAAGTGATTGATATTATAAGAGATCCGAGAGTTCCGTGGTTGTCAATATTTGACACTTCTAGACGATATATTTTTCGCTTATTTTGCTTCTGTTAGATTAATTTTTTATTGACAGTGGCTTTTACAATTGTTTAAAATGTCTCTAATAAGATGTCCAAAATACGGCCAATTAACACGGTTTACTGTGGGCCTGCGGGAAACTGGAATTTCCTGTTGGAAGGATAAATCAAAATATTGTTACGTGTCTGTATCAATGATAGTCTTAACAAGCGTCCACGTACCGGATCTCAAAGAAGAACTATAAAGCGTCAAGCTCGACTTCTTCATCTGTCAATCATCAGAGATAGATTATCCGTGAAGAGGACGTTTTCTGTGTAAATCATTATTGTATTTCACGTACTAAGGTACCTGAGCACCATGTACACATATTTCATGAGGTTAAAAGTGGGTCTTCGCTGAAACTATCCACCTTAAGTGGACTAATAGGACTAATAGTTACTGATGTGAACTTTCTCTCAGAAACTGCTGCCTACTACTAACAGTAATAACTTCATATGTTCCGTGAAGCGAATAAAATCATAAACTTTTATTTATCACATCTGTCTGCGAAAAAGGTGACGTTCATGATGGACGAGGAGAAAATTTAATAGAACGTACTACAAAGACTGATACAAACAAAATGTTTGGTAGTAAAAGAAGAAAGACATTACTTAATCGAAGTTGAAGAAATTTTTAGAAAATTCTTTAGACATAAATCACTACCAATTGAACTTTGTATTGAGCTTAGTTGGAAGAAATTTCTCCAGAAAATTGACAAATATTGTTAAAGCACAAGGAAAAATCTCAATTACTTCAGAGTAAGTTTTATTAATCATACACCTAATAATTAAAGTTATCTTAAACTAAAACATTAAAGTATATTTTTTTCCTAGTGCAACGTTTCATAAAATACAAATAACATGTTAGAAACTGAAGTTATTTATTTACAAAGTACGCCGGATAACATTACCTTAAAACTCATAATTTTGATCATTCATTGGTGGTGTATTTTTTGTTACGATCTGTTTACACCCTCCCGTGACTTGAACGCAGATTATACTCAAGTCCAGATATAGAGACCCAGGTTTGAAATTTAATTGACTGTTGTGGTTGATGCATCTTGGGGAAGCTAGAAATATGTCCAAATTGAAGACAAAGCAGTACAGATAAAATTTCCTTCTTTGCTCAATGAATGATATGGAGTAGCAATTTTTTGACTGCAACGGCAATACTTTTCATAAAAATGTCGATGTCATTTTCTTCTTCATGCGTATTTTTACTTTCTGTTCACTTATATAAAATATAGTGTAGTGAAAGTCATGTTTTCGGTCAAAATTTTCGATATCCAGTTTTTAGTGGAAATACACGTTTTCAAGTTCCCTCCATCCAAAAAGACATGTTTTTAGAAATTGGTCTGTGCGTGCGTGCGTGCATACGTGCGTACGTGCGTACGCGCGTACGTGCGTGCATGCTTGCGTGCGTACGTGCGCGTGCGTGTGTGTGTGTACGTATGTGGTCAATATATATATATATATATATAT
>JAHWXV010892598.1:0-12303 GCA_024586415.1 Phrixothrix hirtus
AGGAGTATAAATGCTTTTATATCGATGCTGTTTGTAAATTTTGCATCTTTCTCATGAATATATTGCGGGTGATTAATTTCGCTTTGCTAAATTTTATAATGAACGATTTTGTCTACTACGTCATCACTCATCAAACAATTATGGTATGTGGCAACTGTGGTATTTTTTATTTTACGTTTGCTACTTTGTAAAAGTGGGGCCATTTTTGTTGGGCTATATTAGTTTTTTCGACAAAATTTTAATCGTTTTTGTCACAACTAGGTAAACTTCTACATAAGTATTGTCCTGCGCAGTTTCTGACTCTTTGAACTTGGTCTTCACCATCTATGTCGGTTTCGTTTCGTTATCACCAGACTCTAGTTAAATTTATAGTAATATTTAGGTATTGTTTTCTCCTCAGGTTATTAATTAAAATAATTAATCAATATGCATGGCGTAAACTGGTTTAAATACGGAAGAGAAGTACTTTAAAGGTACTATTGCCTACATTTGTGACTGCTGCCCTGCTAAAATAAATAAATATGTTCAGTTTTCTATACAATACTTGTAAAGCTTATCTCATCTTTAAATCTGATAAGGATTTTGTAGACAAGTCGGCGTAAGACCAACATTAACAAGAAGATGTCAGTTTAATACGTTTATTTTTGTACTTTCGGGACTAAAACGTCACATTTAGGTAAGGTAAGCTGGGTTAAATGCAAAAATGGGGAAATGTAATATCTGCCTATATTTTTCTTTAATTTGTCAAAATTATTTTCCAACTTGGTTTATAAACTTATTTCAGCAGATATGTAACTGTCGGTGTAGTTAGAAACCTGTTTTACCAACTTGACAGTCAAATTCAGCTTTTTGTTATTGTTAGATAGCTTGAGGTTAGTAACATACTAAACACGTGTGAGCCATTTAGTGCTGTCTGAAAAGCACCTTCACGTTAAGAATATAATAGATATGTTCAAGTAGGTTACAAAAAGACAACTTTTTGTTGGTGATCTTTAAAATTTTCAATTTTGTTATTGTTCTTGAGATATGCTACTATGTTACATTTGGCCCTTGCTATTTGATCTATGGGGAAAATGTAATACACTTTGTTTTGCATTTACCCCATATATTACATTTGCCCCAAATTTATTTTTAATATTTTTGTAGTTCAATATGGTTCGTACGTACCAGAAAAAAAATTAGAAATGTGCTACTCACAAGATGATCTCAATTTGGCTTTACGAGAAATTAAAGCTAGGCGTATAACAATTTACAAAGCTTCCAAAATATACATCATTCCCTATCCTACTCTATACAGTCGCTTAAAGGGTACAAGACGGACGAAAAAGCTTAACAAAGGTAGACTAACTGCCTTAATAAATGAGCATGAGTCCAAACTAGTATCTGGAACTATCACTCTTGAAAAGTGGGGATTTGGTTTGTCCAGGAAAGAGGTTATTAAAATAGTGTCCGAAATTGTAAGAAGTAATCAAATTAAAACTCCATTTAAGGATTGCAGTACAGGTGATGATTGGTTCATCGCATTTAAAAAAAGGCATGGCTTAAGCATAAAAATTCCAGAAGCTGTAGAATACACAAGAAAGAAAGCTATTAATCCATTTTTAATTTACGATTATTTCCATCTTTTAAAAACAACGCTGGAGGAATTGCAACTTGAAAACAAGCCATCTCAAATTTGGAATGTAGATGAAAGTAGTTTTTCAATTGATCCTAGCAGAACCAGAGTTGTTGGTAAAAAAAGGAAAACCATGCTCACGTACTACTAGTACTTCAGGGCGTGAAAATGTCGCCGTATCAATGCTAGCCAGTGCCTATGGTGAGAAGGCACCTCCCTTAATTATTTTTAAGGGATTGAATGTTTGGAAAGCTTCTGACAAAATATTTCAAAATATAAGTTATGCTACAAGTAGTAGACTTCAGAAATTTCTTTAAATTATTTTAAAAATACTGTCATTAATTATATTAATTATATTTGATGGACATTCAACACATGTTTCTCCTGCTGTTGTAGATCTAGCAAAAGAACATAGCATTACCTTGCTAAAATTACCGCCACACTCTGCACACCTGTTAAAGCCCTTAGATCTTGCTGTGTTTAAGTCAATGGAGACCATATGGGATCAAACATTAGTTATTTGGCAGAGGCATAATGTTGGCAGAAAACTTCCCAAACAAAGTTTTTCCCAATTTATCGCTGAATCCTGGAAAGAGACATATGCAAATGTTATAACAAACGGGTTCAAGAAAGAAGTCATTACACCCTTTAATATCAAAGTTATTACACGAGACTAGTTCGACCCTGTCACCTTAAAAAGATGGACCGAAGAAAATACTTATCTACAATCACAAGTACAAGGATGTTTATTGTCTAATACTGTTAATTTTCCTGAAATTACTGCTCAAATGCAGAGAAATGAACCAGAACCCTCCGGTTCAGGTGTTATACATTCTGTGGAACAGAAACCTTTAAGTGACTCTGCTACTACCTTTGAAAACGTTTTGCTAGGTTGTGTTCATCAACATAAAACTGACTTCAGGAGCAGAAGTCATTACGAGCAAACAAATGACTTTAGAGACATAATGTAATAAAAGGAAGCCAAGAAAGAGGGAAAATTCAACTTCTTCCGGTGAATCCGATAACAAAGTGGTGTATGAAGAGTCAAGGAATGATCCATTAGAATTTGAATCGGATGACGAAGATGATCAGATTGTTTGTAAAGACAAATGGGTTTTGGTCAAGTATAGTACGAAAAAAACTATTCGACACTTTTTAAGCAAGATTATTGAAAAAGTGAAAGATGATGACGGGTTAGTTAGATTTGGCAGGTTCAAGAGAAATAAGTTCATTTGGCCTGCGGCATGTGGCGAAGACTTTGTAGAAAGCTCCAACATAATTAGAATACTTCCAGATCCTGTTTTGGGTAGAAGAGGGTCAGGAATGACATTCAAGGTCAAGTTTGTGGGATTGAACATCTCATAAGCTGAAATTTGACAAAACGTTATCTTCAAAGGAATTATTTTACTTTAACATTTATAAAAAAGTTTGTATTTTTGTTGTTTTCAATAATAAATAAAAAACTTTTAGAGCAAGATACAAAGAAATTACATATTTTTACATTTGTCCCTTAAAGCACTGCAATACTAAATATATTACAAATGTTAAGTGCTTATTACTTTTGCCCCAACGCCTGGGGCAAATGTTATATAATGTGAAAGTTTTAAAATAATCCAAAAAAATCTTTTTAAAATTAAATTGACTGAATTTTTATGGTTTGCATTTAGATTTATCTTGAAGGATTACTCCCAATTTTTTTCGTTATTTCTAAATTAAGAATTTAAATTCTATACTTGTTGAAACTAGCACTAATGAGACTTTATATTGCATTTGCCCCAGTTTGCCCTACACATTACCATGATTAAAACGGCACTTTTAATCTTAAGGAATTAAAATTTGACTTTAATCTCAAGGGAGTTACAGAGAACCTTTAATTCCCCATAGCAACAACAAAAATTAACCAATTAAAATTGCATAATGCTGAAGACGTTACCATGGCGCTTTGCAAATAATATTCAAGTCGCATTTGCCGTGAAGCATACATTGATAAATCGAATGAACTGTCAATGTCAAAAGTATGAAATTTTACGACCTTCGATCCTTTTGATTTAAAATTTTTTGAAAGTGCAGAAAACGATGTATAAACCTCAGGACTAGCTATCTTTCGAGAAATAAACTTTTTCTCTAGGGATTACAAAAGGAACTTTACTCCCTTAACATATAATATAATGTTTATATAATCAATAATCAACTAAAAGCAATAATCATTATAAAATTTACTATTTAAATAGATTGTTATCGCTAATGGAATTCATTCGGCTAGCTGGAGGCTTAGGGTTATTTAACGTAAATAATAATGTTAAAATGCCTTGTTCTTTCTGGGTAGTCGTTAATAATTTCCTTTTTATAATTAATAAAAGCGCGAATAATATCTAATTTGTAAACTATACTTAACATGCTTTAAATAATGTTTACTTACTCTGGCCGAGTTTACTTAAATTAAGTAATTGATTAATTTACTTTCGGATATTGCTTGTGTTTTTATGATGTTCAGTTTTGTCCAATTTCCTTCTTATTAAGCGGCGTTGTCTTCGCAATTCGATTGCCGAAGACTTTTGTTTAACTGATGAATCTGCGCTCTGACAACGGAATAACTTGAAGGATGTTTAGCAGTTCGCGAATCGGAACTCAGTATTTTGACACCCCAGATTTGCAAAGAATAATGTAATTGGTCAATTTGTGAAATCTACTAATGTTACTTTTGCGCCTCGGACTGCACAAAAAGGATGTTGCGACATCTTTTACAGGTATTTCTATTATTTTCTCTGCGTTGGAATGGAAACCCCTGTATCTAGGTTTGAACAAATCATATATTCATATTTCATAGTTGTCTAGTTACTTTCTCTAGGTGGTAAGTAGTTGAATTTTTCTTCAAGTTGTGTTTTATGAATGAGTTTCTTTATTGAAAACTTCGTTTGCTTTGAAGCGATGCTGTTTACTTTTTGATCCTCAATATCATATCACTGTTAATTATCTTTAAGTACCATGCTGTTTTTAAACATTTCTAAATATTTGGTCTAGATAACGTAATTTAAATGTTTATAGATACTAATTTAAACTATCTTCAAAGAAGTTTGTTAGGGAACTAAAGTGCACTTTTTCTGCATATAATTCTCTTTTGTTGAATTTCCGGGATTTTAAATAAAAAATGACGAAGAATCCAACAGTGTCCCTTACCTAGGCTAGACTATAGAATCTTTCTACAATTTTTAATATGTAATATGTAATTCCAAACGGTCGCAAAGAGTCGATGTCATAGCTTCTTCATCCTGCCCTTCTTCTCTAAATGCGTTTGATTTAATTATGATTTAATTTATGGAATTAAGTCTAGAACTATTACAAAAGATGACAAGAAAACTCCAGTGCTGCTTCACTAATAACGAGTTATAATATTAATTTTTTTTATTATTTGCATTTAATGAATAGAATTATTATATGTATATATAAATTTGTAGATAAAAATATTAAGAAATAAATACACTCGGTTTTACATTAATCTCTAAACAAAAACAAGTCGAGAATAAGGCTTTACGTTCCTACCTGATTCTGAGGGTTGACTATAATTGCTGTTACTTTACGTTAAAGTAATTAGTTCAATATTATTTAGCTTTTATTTAAAAATGTGTTATTTTGTAAGGACACTTGGCGTAAGTTTAATGTTTAATCTCACTTACTGTGACAATCTTCAAGAAGACTTCCTGCTCTTTACAGAGTCCTCACCATTGCTACAATTTAAAGCCTTCTTGGTTACAATGTTGACTTTTCTATTTGACATCCTTCTGTTAACAATTACCTTGATTAATTCTTCTGAAATTATTAATATTCTACCTGAGGATACATCTAGTATTTTGTTGGATGTCATCTTATGTACACAACTGGTGAAATACACAACCGAAATCGCTATAATTTAAACTTGGTAATCGAATTAGCTTGTTCTATTTAAGATCATACGGTATCAAAAATCACCCGGAAAAAGCACTTCGCGATGGCGTGGTGCAAAAAGGCGATATTTTGTGTGGGAAATTGGTTTTATAGCTCTCTTTGGTAGGCAAAGCAACTAAATTTCGTACCAATGTTGTTGTGTGTTAACCCGTAAGTGCCATGGCTAGAAATTATAACACTTACACCATGGCTGGATTAAATTACGCAATGCCATTTTTTTATTGATAATCGATTTTTTTCATAAATTTGTGACATGAGATGTTATTTGTAATCGTCTGTGAATGTATTGAAGTTAAAAAATTAATAGTTGAAGTTGAATAAATTGATTATTTTCTTCTACAAAGAAATTAGTAATAACTAAGGTAGTCCTATAATTAAGTTTTAAAACTAAGAATTCCTGCATGGATTCTTTATAGTTATTTTTCGCATCTCTAGTCTTCAGGTTAACTGCCTGTAACAATAGAGAAAGAGTTAATTCTTAGATAAAGAATTATGCAAACATGTTTTCGATCCTTACCTATCTACACATATTTCGCCGAATGTCTTTACATGGGCATGTTTTTTGCACGTGTACCTGCTGCAGACGCCACATTGCATGCTCTCTTTCTTTTGATTTACTGAATAAGGATATATCTGACAACGTGCCCTTTTTTGCCTTTTGTACGTTGATCCTGAGCTTTTACTGGTACGTGCTCATAAGGCCGAGACATTTATAAGATGAGGCTACGAAGTTCCCGCGGCAAGCATGACTGTTGCGCTCGACGCTGTATATGATTTTCGATAAGTTCACAACTTAAAGATGTTAGAAAGTCTCGCCTCTGCATTGTCGAGTTTCCCAACACACACAAATTATATTGGAATAAATTTCAGAAATGTCCATAATGTGAAACCATATTGCTTAGGGCCACCGTCTGGTTCTTCTGCCAACTCTGTGGCATGCAGATTTTTGATAAAGTGAATCTATTCCATCTTTAGTGGCGTTGTAGAAATCCACGATCTCATGTTTTTCGTTTATTATGGTGTCGGTGTGGTGCATTGATAAGACCATCAAAACATATCTGGTCTTTTTTGGTATATAGATAACAAGGGTTTCACTATTAGTAAATTCAAAAATAGAAGAATTGCAGCGTCTATCCTTATGTGCCTGAAATTAAGGTAGAATCTCCCTTTTATTTTTTCCAAGCGTTGCAACTTATGTAAGAGTTTGTTTCTTGAATTCATTAATGAGTTCTATAGACGAAAACCAGCTATCCCCAGTAATGTTCTGTTGGTTTTAGCTACTGGTGGAATGAGCGTCAAAACATCCAAGATAGGAATAGAAAGATTTTTTGGATTTGCTTTGTGAGTGTCCCTACCGATGTACACAAATGCATTTAAAAGGTAATGGGTTCTCGAATCTACCAGGCACTGCAGCTTAATTCCATATTTGTACAGTTTATCTTTGAAATACGTCCTAAACTTGCATCTAACCCAGAAGGCAATAAGCATCTCATCAATTGTTAGGTATTCGCCACAGCTATAATTTGACCGACAGTTTGTTATAAGAATACTAAAGACATCCGATATAGCTACAAGTTGGTCTCAATTGGAAATGCGGTCATGTTGCGCTATCGTCAAAGCAAAGAGTAGAGAGCAAAAAATAGAAACGGTTTAGGGACATTTTAGCGCTAAATATATCTCGGCCGGTGCCATCTGTGGAAAATACAGACTTCAAATCCTCATTATTGGATTTGAAAACGCCTTCCAGGTACAGTAAGCCTAAAAATGCATTTAGTTCAAGAATATCTAGGTGATTTGTATATTGATACGAAAGATTGTGCGTATTGTATTTAACCGCCATAGAAGTAATTCTTTCATTCATTTTCTCAAGAATAATTGACATGATATTGTCATGAATAAGACATTTCCAAGCATTGATGGGTTTTCTTGGTTTTGTATTTCGAGCCTCTCCAATCACACCTGTTAGATGACATCAAATTATACATTCGGGTTCTGGAAGGCGCAGGACTAGATTTTGCCTACCTAAATCTATTTTCAACGTAAAAATAGTTATTTAGATTATTTTGACTACTTTTCACGTCGCTAGAAATATTCTGGTTTAATTCGACCTCTTCTTCGACTTTTGTTCAGTGTCAGTCTCGTGTGCGCTCTGTTTGATTTCTTGGACGGAAAACTCACTATCAGTGTCCATTCCGTTGTCCATAATATTTTGAGCAATTTCTCAAGCTCGTTTTGAGTTAACGGTTGATTCTTTCCACTGCAGCTCGCCATTATATACCAACTGCACAAATAAATTCACTGGTACTTAAACCATGACAGGGTCAAATACTACCCTCTACGTGCTAAACTCGTAGAAACACTAACTCAACCGAAGCGTAATTTCACATATATATGGAGCGATACCGAACGAAGGATTATAACGAACCGCCTAAGGCGGTCAAATTTAACCTTACCATGGCACTTACGGGTTAAAATTTACACGTCTGGTTTTTGGTTTTGAGTAAAGGGTTGTAAACTTATAATCCTTCCTACGTGTTTTTAAAATCCTGGGTTGTTTAATTTCAGGAAGTCTTCTCTTTCGCGGACACCTTATTACCGTCATTTATCTTAAGCCAGTTAACTATCTCTACAAAAATTCCCAATTGTGTGAACATCTTTAGATAATGTCTTTAAATACTACATTTATTTAAATTTTTGTTTGTTGATTTCATATCAAAGCTTGAATTCAATTATTAATTTAATTCCGCTTGATACGAGTATGAAAATGACTATCATTAAAAATTAATATAATCAAATTGTAAACACTTACGGCTTATTTTCGTAATCTTTGAATGGAACACGCGATTTTATATGAAAATATTAAAAGTATTGCAACTGACAAGATCAAATAAAATACGTTTAAATGGATGTATACACAGCTAACGATGCCTAACAGCCGATGGGGAAGATAGTAAAGCCGAATCACCAATAAGTTATTGCACTAAAATTGGTTGTATGTACAGAAATACAAAAAATTAAAATCTACGTTACTGTGCTGATGAGTGCTGAATTGTTTCTATGAAGGAACACAAAAACCACAAGTTGTACCATTATTCCAGTTTTTAGAATGAAATTCATTCTACAGGCAATTAATCGCAATAGGCATGAATAAATATTTCTGGTTAAATAAAACTGTAGTTGTTAATCACTGAGGTAAAAGCTGAATAAATGAATATAACGTTACCCGTTTTACAATATATTTTGAAACCGCCTAAAAGTGTACTTTTATATAAAGAATAATCGGCTGTGTTATTCATTATTCAACATTTTTTAATGTATATGATAGTCTTTGCAAAAGAAATGTCTTCAAGGTAACAATAAATTGAGGTTAAAATACATTCGTATATCTAATGCAATGCTCCTGCGATATAACGCAAACATAACCATGTAAACAAACAACGATGGCGAGGTTTTGTTGAAATGTTAACAACTAGTTGTTAATGTAGCACTTATAAGGAGCATATCCGTTTTTAAAGGTATTGAGTGAGAAGGTCAATAATTCCCTTAAATTAGATACTTTGAACGAAACATTTTCTATGTATATAAATATATAATTTATAAGGAAATAAAACCCAGATTCCTTATATTTATTCGTTTATAAAAATATGGTACTGCATTCCCAATTTAATGCTTGAAATTTAATTTCAGGAGCCCATGGAACTTCGCTAATACCATCTGGAGTTTTGATGTTTGGAGTTTTCCTTTCAAAGGGAATCTTTTTCTTGAACGGTGAGTAATAGAGTTTTAGTCAGTTTTGATGTTAGTAATCTAATAATCTGATTTTGTTCTTTACAGGATAATCTTTTTTGAAGTAAGGATTCACAACGCCAAAAATAATTGTGTAAAATATTTTCTATAAATGTATAAAAGTGTTTAAATTCTATCAATAAAGTGTGTATATTTGTTTATTATTATACAGATTTTTTAAGCTATTTCAATTTTTTGGTTTCCATCTGATGACAAAACTGTCTTTTATGAATTATTTATTTCGAGCAACTTTTCCGTCAACGATTTATATACGTCCATCGTCCCAGGAAGGAGTCTAATATTTATATATTATGTTCTAAAATTTATGAAAAGTAGTGGGCTATCAACAAGGCATCATATAATTTTGTTCTTAACTTTGTTCATAAGCTTGAAATTTCTATTAGTAAATACCATTCTCCTGTCACGAGTTTATTTGTTTAATATGCAGTAATCAAGTACCATTACAGATTGAAACATCTTTGAATAGAGCTATCAAATCACAATTACTATAATATGAATGAAGACTATCTATTAGTATCTCAAACAAATTCTCAAGTTAGTGTACTTAAGCCGTTTAAAATCAGGGTGTCATAAAAGGACCTTAAGCAAGTTATATTATTAAAAAGAATTGTAATTAGTTCAATTTAAACTTTTAAAGGTTATCGGCGTATTGGGTCTGCAGTTTAGCTTATTAAATTACTTTTCTTTCTACGAAGGAGATTGCTACGCTAGAATAGCAATTGGACTCATTAACAGAAGAGACATTATTATTTTACAGTAAAATGTTTTGTCCCTTACTTCATAATTTTGGTATAAAAAAGGATCATGTTTCTGAAGCATTATCATGATTATGATAAGTGAATGTAATGTAATATTTTGACTTTGTTGGTGTTCAAATTTAAAAATCTTGTTTTATTGAAAATAAGAAATTTGATGAGATGCCGTATTTTGAAAATTCTATGCTAATAACTAGGATTGATTTTAATAAGGTCAAAGAATATTTCATTTATTTACTTGGAAAGGAAACGTTTTCCAAAATAACGTATAGACACACTCAAGGTTATGACGTAGATGAACTTCGAAGTAATGGCAAATATTGTTTTATTTATGCCGTACCTTGCGTTCTTTTAACATAAGCTTGAAAAAGAGGTATAGTAATCCCCTAAAAGTAATCAAATGGTGGAATTTACAAATGTACTTTAGCAATAGGTAATATCTCAGTACAAATAAAAAGTAAGCATAGAAAATATGTTTCTTTCCTTCATAAGATCGATTAAAGTTTATATTTATTACAACCTAATACATATAAAAGTGATGGTGATATAATTTTTAATAAACTAATTTGAAATCCTTTTATTTTGGGAAAAACTAGCATCAATGCTTCTAAAATTGGAATATAAATTTCAAACCATGAAGTTCTTGATTACTAAATATAGGATTTCGATTAACGTCACTTTAAATTACCTAAAATGACCTACTACATATTGATTACATTTAATTGTCACGGAAATATAGAAGGATTGATGAACTACAAATTAAACATAAAAGGAGATGCCAGTGAAACATATAAAATGATCCAGGAAACGTTTGGTGACCCTTCGTTAAGCCTAATCTAAGTTTTTGAATGGCATGTCCAGTTCAAACCAGATAGAATGGAACTTGGAGATGCCGAACGGTCAGGAACACCTTTGAGATCCTCAGCTAGGCAGAAATTCAACAATATGTTAGTGAAGACCATTGTCAGACTATTGAAGACGTTTCTGCTAAATTTCGGTTCGTTATGGAACGTGCCAACTCATTTTCAGCGAGGAACTGGGAATGCACAGCATAGTCGCAAAGTTTGTTCCAAAACTCTTGACAATTGAACAAAAGTAGAAACGAATTGATGTGTGAACTGAACGATTTGTTACGGAAGATGCTAAATTTTTATGTAGAATCATAACAGATGATGAAAGTTGGATTTTTGGATATAACCCAGAAACCAAGCGACAGTCGAGCCAGTGGAAAACTCCCACTTCGCCAAGACCGAAGAAATGCAGTCAAGTGAAAAGCAAGGTCAAGAGCATGTTCGTTATTTTGTTTGACATAAAGGGTACACCAGGTGTATCAGTGAACTCTAAGTTGTACAACGATGTTTTGAGTTGGATCCGCAGTGACTTCAGACGAGAAAAACCTGAACTCAGGAATGACAAAGCTCTTACATTGTCGCACAATTCTTTCCATATGCGGCAAAAAATTGGAAGCGTATCATCCCCACCCACGTTATTCGTCTGATTTCGCATCGTGTGACTTCGACCTCATCTCGAAAATGAAACTGCTATTGAAAGATCGGAGATTTTATATAATTGAAGAAATTCAAGCAAAATTACAAACTGTGTTTGACTCGTTCACAGAAACAGACTTCTAAAAAACCTTTGAACAATAATTAAAAGCGAAGAAATCTTATTGTTTCTCCCTCGTATATGAAATAACGTAAGACTTTGTAAATTAATTTTTGCCAGTAAATGCAACAAAATAATTGGTAAAATTAATACATTTATGCAAAATTAATAAAAGAAATTTATAGTAATACAAGCAGAATATAAAGGAAATTAACGAATGTCTTTAAGTATTTCAGGAGAATAACCATCAGATACGGGAACCTTTAACACTCAAATGTTTTCTCGGTTATTTTTATGATTCTTATCATTTATTAAATATAATTTGGCTATGTAACATATTTCAGTGTAATTAAATTTACTTATAAATTTATAAATTTTTAGAAATTAAATGCCCCTTTTATTCGCACGCTGTTGGTTGAATTCCATTGTATTTCTTTAGTTTAGTAAAAGTAGTACCTACGATAGTTATGTATCCTAATACTATTATATTTCAAAGATAAGAAATGTCTGCTAAATATGCAAGATTAGACTATAAATTCTTTTGTAACACAATTTAACTTAAGTACATGTTGTGATGTT
>JAHWXV010892691.1:0-10661 GCA_024586415.1 Phrixothrix hirtus
CAAAAAAGCACATTAACTTTAGGACAATTTAATACTATTTGAACAATTATTTGACGTTAACACAGTGTTTTTATTACCATTGTTATAATTAAAGTACTTTTATTACTTTTTAACATATTATTAATAATCTGTAGCAAATTTTATAGATAAGTGGATACCATATTTGTTTGAAAGTTAGATCATACACTTTAGCTTAAAAATTCTTGATATACGATATGTTGTTATATACACTTAGGTCCAATATTTAAATACTAGCTTAAGCTTTAGATTATTTAAACCTTATTCTGTGTCCATAGAAACCATTGTAGTAATAATCATTTCTACAGCAACAAAGTATCACTTAAGTAAGCTGGACCAGAAGCTACAATTGAAATACCGGGCCTTAGGCTTCAGCTTACTTAAACTATACTTTGTTGCTGTGGGAATGATTATTACTACAATAGTTTCGATGGACACAGAGCAAGGTTTAAGTAAGCTAAAGCTTAAGGTATTATTGAAATACTGGACCTTAGTGTTACAAAGATTTATAGCTCAGGCCAATGTGTTCATGACAACTATGATGACTAGAATCAATTTGTTTAATGTTTAACACATATGTGTAATTATCACGTATTATTATCACTTTATTATTTCTTATTATTGTTTAATAGATGCGTGTAAATACGCTGAAATTAGTATTACTTTATTATTTCTTATATATGTCTTATAGATATGGATAAATATTACTGAAAGCTATTACTACATCTATTATGACTTATTCAATGTTTAACAGATATGTGTGAATATTACTCAGATTTTTTATGTCCATTTTGGATTTCATACTATTGTTGTTATTGTTGATGTAGCTTAAGCGAGTATTTAATGCACATGCATTTGGTTTTAATATGCAATCAATGCGGTGTTGAGTTAAACGTTTATGAAGCTCTTAGAATGTTGGTTCAATCCAAGCAGCATTGGATTCCTCGCGTGAAATCGGGTAAACAACTTTGTTTTTATTCTTTAAGTCAGCGGTTAAATCATTGAGATTACTGAACACAAGTTGTCGAATAACTTTCTTACTAAGGTATATTTTTTTCATTGCACTTTGATGATTTGAGACTATTTATTGAATTATGAATGTGTTTTGTAACCTAACCTAACATTATTTGATTTAATATTACGTTGCCTGACAACAAGGTGGTAGAATGACAGCTTATTTAAAGTACTTAGAGCATAGTTATTTGATACTAATTTTAATCCTACTAGTTTTAATTTTTAGTACAAGAAGGAGTGATGCCAAATTTTTTGAATGCGGTTTTTAAGACCAAAATAAGACTAATTTTATCATTTACATAATCTTTCGGGTTATAGTTCGTAAAACGACCAGAGTTGGTAGGTTTTTGATACCAGTCTAAAATTATTTGTGTTCTGATAACGTTTGTGTCAAGAGAAGCAACAGAATGATTATTTTTATTCTCAATTGTAAATTTAATGAGTTTATTATAGTTATTAACCATATTAAGTACATAACTGTTGCTACGCCGGGATGGCACAAATTATATCGTGTATGTACTGACACAGGAAAGGGAATTCGAAATTCAATTGACTACTACAGTTAACTAGTAAATCACGCCTTACTATGTCTGCAAGAATAGGACTAAGACATGAGCCCATCGGCGTGCCAAAAATTTCTTGGTAAAATTTACTTTAAAGTGTGAAATAGATAGTTTTAAACAGAAAATTGATTATTTTAGCAAATATTTGTTGAGATATATTACAGTTGTGTACAACAAAATTCCAATTCTTCACTACTATCTTTATTACTAGTTCTACAGGATTGTTGTGAGGTTATGTCTAAAAATACAACTACAAAATTATTGATGAGTGAAGAAAATTTGAAAGAATCTTTAATTTTATATGTACATTGTTCTGAGAATGCTAATTCTACGTTGGCTATAAATTTGGGTAAGGGGCCACCAAGAGCCTGTATTGGTGAAATTATAGATCTAAGCGGAGTCCCTTTTTTATGGATTTTGGTGAGTTCGTAGTATTTAAGTGCGACAGCTTTATAGTTATATAAGCTTTTTGCTATTTCATTACTAGTGTAATTATGATCCAATAAATTTTTATTAATTTATTACTTTGCAATTCAAAACTGTTGCTATTTAGGAGTAATTCTAAACTGTGCTTAAGACCAAAAGACAACAGATTCTGAGCTTCCCAAGGGAACACAGTCTCTGTTAAATTTTTGAACCATTTTTGATTTTGATTATTTTAAAGTACCTGAGTTTTTAAAGTCAAATTGTTCTTCAAAAATTGAAATAGGTCAACACATCGCTGGATGTGTTTTGAGAAGCTCCACGTAACACATCCGAATGACGACATAAGCGGCTTAAAAGCTTGAGCTTGCGGGTTATATTAAACAGCAAGTTTTTGTTGTTTGGATCAAATTGCAGGCGGAGAGAAAATTTTCACCATGATGATCTTCGGTCTAGTTTTATCCTGCTGGCTGTTAGTTATCGAACGCCCGCAAGTGATTACAATAAATATACTTGGGCTTCCTTGTTGAAGCGGGCGATTTTAGACTGGAAGGTAGCATTGGGCCGGATTTTTATGTACTAGCTGTTGCTAGTAAGTCCTATTGAAATATGTTAAACGATTTTTTATGCTAAATTTGGAGAATATGAATCTCGACAAAGTGTTTTCTCAGCAAGACGATGCTACGTACCGCACGGATAGCCACGCTATCACTCGATTAGATATTTTCTTCTAACCGGGTTATTTCACAAAGTGGTAATATAAATTAATCTACAAAATTATTAGAACTGACGTCTCTAGAATTTATATTTCATGATTTGCGATATGCTAATAATTCGCATTCGCCAATTATTGCTGAAGCGGAATCGAAATTGTGCTGAATGCTAATTCAAAAGTTCATCTACAGAAATAATCGCGGGGGATATATAGCGTTCGTTGTTTTCTAATCAATTTTCCACATCCCCGTATGAGTCTACCCTAAATAGATTAGAATTTTTCAATAACTGTGTAGTTTTATTCAAAATATAAATTCTGAAGTGCTTACTCGTTAATAGATCTAAACAAGCATGATGTGTGCAGTTGACGCCAACATTTACTTCTTTCGATCCATAACAAAGAAAATGTAACCAAAGCTAAGCTTCCGTTCTATTTTGACGCTTTTGCTGTAGCACAGTATCCATTCGATAAACAACTACAATACACCGATATTATTAATGTTATTTGTTCCGTTCTGAAACGATTTTCAAAGAAATGCAAACATTTTGTCAATATTGATCCAATGTTGTTGAATTGTGGCCGGAATGTTTTCAAGCTAATTTTAAAATTCATTGTTTTAGATCATTGAATTTCTGCATGGACTCTTTCACTTAGTTATCAAACAACCCAAATGTGTAGGTTAGTGCTTATTTAACAATGAATTCCAAAGCACTTACATTATTCAGTATTATAAATCCGCTAGCTTAATATTCGAATACATTCATTTATTTCCAGTTAATTACATTCTACTTGTTATTTACATTTAAAGACCTGAAGCGGGCTTAAAATATTTAAGCTTCAGTAATTGCTGGAAAATTTTAATTACGAGGATAATGATATTATTGCTTTCAGAATCTTCCTTTTAACAAAATTCAAATGCTCGTTTCCTTAAACGGAGATACAATAATTTAAGTATAAGAACGTTTCCTTATGTTTTCCTTGTTAAAAATAGAAGCAATCATTACAGCTGAATATTTCATGCATGCCTTTTTACTGCAGAGAACAGATTTCATTACATATTTCATTATATATTATAGTTGAATAGTAGCATTAAGCGACGCTAAGTTGTTAGAGATAAAGTTGAAATCATATAACTTGGCAGTTACGTCATCATTTAAAATCGTGCGAAGCAAGATCTGAAACATGAATCAAGAAAGCGTTCATATTTATATCATAAAAGAAAATAATTGTAACTCTAAAGACGTATGTAACCAACACGTTCATTGATTAGTAGTATTATGTCCACGAAAATTTTATGCTATATTTATTTTATAATTTATATATGAAATATAAATACCACTAATAAACTTTAAAAATTGTAAATTAATGCCATTAGTCATTAATATGAAATATCATTTAGTTAATTGAAAAAGTAGTTTTAACATTTCCAAACAGATGAAGCACATACAGAAAATATTAATCTAATTAATTTTAATTTATTAGTTTTGCTACGAGATAGAAACTTTTTTATAGGCAGATCGTTTGATTTCAACAACTAAATAAATTGTTGTATATTCAATAGAAAAATTGACTAACCAATAGTCATGAACAACGTTATTTAATGTGATCATCAAAGTTGAAATCAAGTTATGTACTTTTAAAATTAATTTAAATAATGGGTGATAACTGGAGCAGTAATGTAATAATAGAGCTACACTTCTATTTAATTGACAAAAATGGCATTTGTGGTGCAATAATTATTTATTACAAAATATGTTTGTTTTTCCATAAAACAAAATATTACATTGTATTTCACCCATTCCACATAAATTGCTTATATACGAGACGAGTTCAATAAGTTCATTTTACGTCTGGAGCTGCGTGTTTCGAAAAAAAGCCGGTTTGTACCATTTGGAGGATACTAACCCTTGTGCATCGTCTAGCATGTCGTAGCCATGAGTTAAAATTGATGTTCCGTTGCCGAATTTCGTCCAAGTTGAGTTGTGGTCTATGATTCGATATTTATAGTCGCAAAAAATCTAGCGTCGATATTCATAAGATTATAGTGTCTATGTACGGTCCTAAGCCCATGGATGTGCGATATGCTCAACGAAGGACGCGAAAACGTGTTGGACAACGAGCGCTATGGGAGGTCGGTTCGGGCAACCGTTGATGCGAATATCGCGCGCGTGAATTCGCTTATAATCGCAGATTATTGTGATGAATTGATTTACCGAAAAATTACCGCCAGATGGGTTCCCAAAATGCTTACAGAAACGCACAAAACAACACGCATGGCAAAGTTTTAAAGCACTTAACGCGTTATAACGACGAAAGATGGGGTTTTTTTATTACGTATCGTTATTGGGGATGAAACATAGATTGTTCACTATATGCCCGATTAAAGTATCAGTTCATTCTGTGGAAGCGTACACAATCGCCAATGCCAATATATTTCAAGTGCGAGAGGGCCACCTGGAAAATTATGGCTTCCATATTGGGAACATAAAAGCGTTATTTTGGTGGGAATTTTTGAAACACGGAGATAGTGTTAATGCTAAGAGGGATCAACAAACCCTCCAAAAGCTCTATAAATCGCTGAAAAACAAAGGGCCAGGCACACTAACCTCACGAATCATTTGGCAACATGACAACGCTAAGCCCCATACTGCCGCCACCACCACTTCTTTTCTTCAAAAATTTAAGTGGGAACTTGTGAGTCATCCTTCATATAGCCTATATCTTGCGTCATCCATTTTCATTTATCCGGCAAGCTGAAATAAGGCATAACAGAAGTGCATTACTCGGAAGATGAAGTAGAACAACGCATCCTGCAAACATTGCGCAACTTAAACGAACATTTCTTCAAATGAGGAATAAAAAATTTGGTAGAGTGATCGGATAAACGCCTTGGTCGAACAGATGAATACGTGAAAAAATTAAGTCGCCTTCGTAGATTCCAACAATATTATTACATTTTTTGTATCTTCGTAAATTAATTTTTTATGGCCGAAATGTACGTTACTTATTGAACTTTCCTCGTATTTTCCATTAATATAAAAAATATTATACATGTAAAAACAAATTTTCAATTTTCTTGGTATTTTCGTAAAAAGCAAATTTTCTGGGTTATAATGTCAAGCTTTCCCATTAGAGCAGACAAGCGAGTGCAAATATTAATAATATAAAAATATTGATCAAAAAAATTTAACATCGTGTTAAAGCGACTTTGTGAAAGTGAAAGTTATTTGAAAAAGATGTGTCCGTAACCAATAATACAATTGTATACATATTAAAAATATCTATTAAGTAAAAACTTTGTTTTTATTTTAAAGATTTTATAAACTTGCACAATTAACACAACTAAAATTTTTAACGAAGAAGATAAAGCTTTTTATTTTAAACTGTAATTAGTGGGTTTTCTTAATAACGTCTGGGAACATTCATTAATGAAGTCATATGCGTTATACCGAAGCCATTCGTTTGGCTTAGGCACTGGTTAAAGATGTATAGTTGACCAGTCTTTTATTACTCATTACATTAGAACAAATTAAAAAGCAGGGGCGGACTGAGAACTTTAATTGCAAACATTTCGAAAACTGGGCTATTTAGGCTCGCTTGCGCCATTCTCAATTATATCTAGGCTTTAGTTAAATTTTGTATTAATGATTGTAACCACAATTGTTTCTATAGTAATAAAAAAAGTTTAACTCAAGCGTATATGATGCTAATGGCTCTTAAACACGTAGTTTATAAGCGTTTTTTGTCCCTCGTATCTGCTGTTAAAGTAATGGGCCTTATATCAGGGACACCCCGTATAATTTGATTTTGATGAATTTCATGAAAATTTGAAAACCATAATTTACAAAGAAGGGGTAAGGCGCTGTTTTTAATTCATTTCAAAAACTAGACAATCTTCTACTAAATTAATAATAATAGCTATTTGTGTATTAAGAGCACAAAGTGCCACATTGTCGCTCAAAACAGCAAATTGAGTGTCAAAAGTAACAACGCCACTTTGCACTCTAATTATACACAAAAAATTTTCTACAATCGTATTATTGCTACCAAATTCTAAATATTGAACTTTACTTAACAATGTGTAATTGGTATCAAATAACAATAAATGAGTTGTTCATTTGTTACCATGGAAGACTTAGTAACTATACTATAAATTTTGTCGTCCGTGTTGATTATAATTTGAAATGTCCTTAGTCATGGGAGAAAAAAATCTGCTTTGCAGCTCTAGAGCGAAAAAGTGGTACTCCTCAAAAAACTTCAACTTTGCGTTGATATTAGAAAGCGTAAAAACCTACTTATAGCGATTATAGAAAACCGTATTTTACTATGTGTTATACAGTGTACCCCAAAAGTAACCGGCGGCCTCACGAAAACTGTGGATACCTTATGAGCTGTAGTGCAAATTTAATTATGAATTTTTTTCAGAAACTAATAGTTTTCGAATTATTAACTATTATAGAACTAGTTACAACCCTGGCCCGTGCGTCGTGCTGATAGTAATATAGTTGCCCTTGATGTGCAATACTACTCATCGGTATATCCTGAAGAAGATAAAGTTAAAAAGATGTTATAATACTTTAGCTGGCATATTTTAGAACTGCGTGTCTCAACCTCTAGCCCGTAAATCTTACGGGTAAACGAAACATTTAAAAATAACTTTTTTGTACTTTCTAGACTAAACGCCACTTTTAGTCACTTGTTTTGGTGACAAAAGTATCACTTTTAATCTCAAGGGCATAAAATTTTATTATAGTCCAAAGGGAGATAAAGTAAATTTAATTCCGCTCACCATGGCAATAACAAAAATTAACCAATCAAAATTACATACTGCTGAACGCGTTTCTACAGCGCTGCGTAAATTAAATTCAAATATCGTTTGCCGTGAAGCATACATTAATAAATCGACTGATCTGTCAATTTCAAAGTCATGCAATTTTACTTTCTTCGACCTTTTTGATTTCAACTTGTTCGAAAGTGCAAAAGGTAATGTATATACCTCGGGACTAAAAGTGCTTTTTAATTTCTTGAGAGAATATTTTTCTCGCTGTCGCTTAAGAAATAAACTTTCTCTCCCGCGATTAAAAGAAGCTCTTTAGTCCCTTGGTGTATAATATACTATTGCAAAGCAATACAAATAAATAAAAAATATATTACCCAATTGTAATTTTAGGGAATAATATTGTTACGTGAAAAGAATTGGATGCTTTGTCTTAGAATATGTCCTCTGAACATGTTACAAATTTTAAAAGGAAACGAATTGTGTTAATGTTATGTCTAACATTTATAATAAAACAATTTAGAAGTTCGTGTTTCTAACAAATAATTTTGGTAGCAAGCAACGGGAAACAACACTTAAAATTTAAATATTAAAATATTAAAAATTGTTTTAAGTTAGTTCAAAGGAAGTAAATAAGGCCAAAGAACTTTAATAGCTCAAACTACTACACACTTCCTAAACAAAGATTACGTGTTTTATAAGCAGTATTAATTTACGGTCGTACGCTTTCAGTATAGTTCAATTCATAATTTCGTTTATTTAGTAGACAGGATTGTATTTAGAACAAATTGTATCATTTATATTCTCAAAATTTGAAAATAGTTTTTAAAAACACATTATAAGGTATCCACAGTTTTCGCGATAGCGGTTATTTTTGGGATAACCTGTGTAAGCAAGTATTTTTTTAGATTTTTAAAACTTATTAATAGTTTGTGATTTCTGGCTTTAACTGTAAGTATAAATAAGGTGTATACACGTTATCAAATGGAAATAGTAATATGGTGAATAGTGTTTTAAAGATTAATAATGCGTCCAGTACCCTCGATTTTCTATTATTTCTTGAAGACGTCTGACCATCGAATTAACTAGATTTTCACAAGTTTGTTGACCCCTAAATCTGTCCCACAGCTGTTGTTGGGGGGTTCGCAAAGGATTTGTGTTTTCAACATCATTCCATTCCTGTACATAAATTTTCGATCGGATTAAGAGCAGGTGATTTAGATGACCGATTTGTAACGTTTCTTGGAAAATGCAGTGATAACGCTAAACGAGAATACATACTTGCGGCAATACTCGCGTGTTCTCATTATCAACATAAATTAGCTATACCGGAAGTTTAATCAATAAGACATTTATAAAGACCTGACAAACTTTAAGAGTGAACAAAACAATGCGGGAATGAGACATTCGGTTGCAAAATAGTTATGTAAATAAATTTTGGTCCATTTACATAATAACAAAATTAAGTAAACGAACCTAGAGTAAAGTAAAAATTATTTATGTTAAGTAAAACAAAAGAAATGCTAGAGACGCAGGTATTCCAATATATTCCGTAATACATAAATTGGTTAATAACCACTCAAATTAAATATGGATTGTTGCTATAACCTATAAATTAAATTAAGAAACAATCCAAGATAAAAACAATTAAGAATTAAACACTTTAAATTACTTATGCAATATTCCATCAAATTAGGTAATGTAATATACAAACGCATGACGCTGTAATGTTATCAAAGCCAATAAAACGTTAGACAAAGAAGCCGGCAATAATTATACTCGTAAAAGAAAGAGGGAATACAGTCATTTAACTATAAAATGACTGCATTTCCGTAGCAAAAACAGTCTTCGTACGAGACTCGACACAGAGCTTTACTCTGTGGAAACTGTACCAGACCCATCAAAGTTTCTCCGAAAAGTCAGGTATTATTACATTAAAAATTGTAGCGATATTCACGAGTCGTCTAATCAGTCTTCCGTAGCGACGAAATCCCAACCACCGTTCCGAACAAAAATCCATGGGAATCAACTTAGTTAACCTAAAAAAAGTTTCCAATTTCCGAGCTCTAAATTGAGACCGAACTGCATTGTTAGCTAACAGGATTTATTCGATTCCGAGAGCATTTCAACCTCTGTGGCCCTCTTGTTGCTAGGTAACCGAGCGCCACCGGCGCTGTTTACCCTGATCCCGTATGCAGATAATCCTTGGCCGAATGTGAATAAGTTACGAGGTAACAATTCAGGTTCAACGACAGGCGTCTCTAGCGTACCTGTGCCTTGAATTGTACCGATAGTGAAGACACAGGTACCCTGACTTTAGATCCCCATAATCGACAGACGTTTCGTCGCTCGGTAGTATTCTGCCAACGACGCCTGACGTCACGACGTCTCATCAAATCAAGTAGGAAAGGTCACAGGCACAACGAGACGCCGACCCATTAAATACTTACTCGAGCTTTCTGCCGTAATATTACGCGCGAAACCACACTCGCAAGCGACTCGGTTGTGCTAACAATCCAAGGTTTACTAAAGCTGACGCGTTCAATACTGCAAGGAGTCCCCTAAGCTACGAATGTCGTACCACGCTACGCTAATAGCAAGATGGCGCATCGCCGCAAGTTCAATAAAACACCTTCAATTAAATACGACAACCTGTCTTCAAGCTATTCATTGTATTAACAAATTTAAGTCCTAATTCGCTAATAGATTAAACAAATTGATATTTATTTTATTTTTCTTTTTTATTTTAAGAAACTGTTCTGTAAATAATCTCGTTCTTATTATTATGATTTCATAATTAAATTAAGAAATCCATACAATTAGAAAATAATTACCGTGAATGTTCGCTTCATACTAGAGGTAGAAATTGCGTCAGATCAATAAATGATGTCAATTAACAACTTGCTATTCCATAGGAATGACGACCTGAAATTAAGGAAATTAAGGCAACAGCATCCGCGCAAACCAGAAGAAGACCCTCTCCGTGAACCAGACCCGCCAGACTGATTTATCCCCAGCAGAATATAAATTTCTTAATTGTTCTTGCACTCAGTATACCATAGCGAAACGTCACAAATTAATTAATTCTAATAATGGTTGTATTCTAAACTAGTCACACAAGTTCGCCTAGTCCATTAGAGGACATCCACCC
>JAHWXV010892736.1:0-17069 GCA_024586415.1 Phrixothrix hirtus
CCTGTATATATGTTTGCCGCAGGCGGGTCATTAAAAATCAATTATGCCGCGGGGGGGTCATTAAAAACCGGTTTTCAAGGTCGGAGCAAAATGCTGTCCCTGAAACGACTATCTACATCTACTCACTGACGTATATATCTTAAGGCAAACAAAAGAAATTAGTACGCCAAGTAATAGGTTACGTAATAAAATAATAAGATTACTTTGCCTCAGTCGCTTCTTTATCTCAAAATTAATTAAATTATAAAAAATATGTAAAACAGGTAAAGAATATCGATATGATTGTCGTCCGCTTTTCATAGCGATGGTGACTGCAATAAATCGCATAAAAGAGGAACTCTAGTCAATTAATTTGAGGTATGTGTTGGTAATATGTAGTAAATGGATCTCGCTAGTTAATTTGTATTTTGTGTTAGGTGTGTGTATTAATCAGTTAATCAAATCCTCGTTAAAAAGGAGACCACAGCATACAGATGGTTTAGGGTAATTAGTGTCTGAAATGCATCACGGTCTTCAACAATACTATGAATTTCGGGGCAGATGTTAAATCGAATCTGCCAGGATCCGGACAGATATGTCTTGTCATCCCACCAAACTCAATTGCGGAAGTTCAGGCTAAACGTAGAATCACATTTAGCGAGTTGGTCAGAGAAATAGGTATCAGCAAGAAACTGGTGATTCGAAAATGTGTGCGGAATAAGTACTTATCCCGAAATTCATTTCTGTCCTAGATTATCACCTGGGGCGAGATATGGTGCTATCACTTCGATTCGGCAAAAAAGCGCATGAGCCTAGAATGGAGCACCCCTGATGTTATGCTTCTACTTCGATGAGAAATCTCCCCTACTAATTGAGTTAAACCATCAACACTGCAAGGTACTGTGGCACCCTTCAAAAGACTCGGACTGTAATCAGACAAAACCGGCGTAAGATGTTGTCTAATCTAGTCAACTTGTACCATGTCCCAAGACCTTGTGAAACAGGTTTTGACTTCTCAAGGAGTCGCTAAAATTTATCACCTGCAAAGAGGGAATCCACACACACTTGTGGCCTGATGAAACATTTGCCTTAATATATAGGACCTTTATGTTCACTTGTACAGATTACTTTTGTATCAAAAACCTAGTCTAGGTGTTATTTAGATGATCAGTGAATAAGAAAATGTTTCAAATAACAATAGGCAGTTCAAGACTAAACACCTTTAACTAAGTTTGTTTAATATTTATCGATGTTAATAGGTTCAGCGTTTTTCTGCTACATTTGCTAATTTTAAATTCTTCTCCGCTGAGATAGGGCCAACTTATAATTCGAGAGGTCTTGTTTTTATTATCGGGTCGTCTGCTCGGATTCGGATTTCAACGGTTTCCTGCATTTACTTAGTTGCATTCTTTGAAGCAATATCTATATTTATTCTTAATTCCAATTTTCGTAACCTAACTTTATTTTTGACTGCTCCCTATATGAACTTGTCTGTGTACAAGAAAATTGAAATAACTTTTAAGTAGATTGCTATGATAAAATAAGTCAGCATAGATATTATTTGGTTGTCTACTATTAAAAGAAAAAAGTACTATAATTAATTTTTGTATTATTTCCTTGTGTAACTTTCTTCATACAGTGACAGATTAATAAATTTAACATCATTAAATAGGATTAAGTTGCGCAAATTGATGTAGGATTAAAAAGTATTAATAATTGATGCTTTAAATGTGATTTTCTAATCCATCAACAAATTATGAAAAACTATCAAAATATAGGTCCCAAATAAGTGTACCCTTTTGTGGACAGAAATTATTTTGCATGAATTATAAGATGCATCTGTCAGGTATCACCCTCGTTGCTTTTGTAGATAAGACCTATATATTCCTTGCATCCGACCGGAACACCATAGATTTTAAGGCTGGAGTCTAGAAGAAGCTGTTTAAAGGGTTTAAGTGGAAGGGTTAAGGCAGACATACTTTATTTTTAGATATTTTAAAATAGTTACCTAATAATATGTGGGAGGATTTAGTAAAACAGACACCTAATAAATGTGGTGAGCTATTTAGTTTATGTACACATTAACTGTCATTATTCAACTGCATCACATTCCTATTATCGATATAATAAACTAAATTGTAAGAAATTTATAAACATAATTTAGGTATGTGTTTCGTTGTGGGTTGAAAAGGAATCTTTAAAAAACAGAACACTGGGTATTTAACAATACAAAATAAGAGGAAGTACAAAAAGAACAACCTCCAAGAAAGGATTTATTTAAAAATGGACAATCGTCTCTACCCCAAGTGAATTTGTAAAAGAGGGCGGAATTCATTATAGTGATTGAATATAATTTGATCTTTAAATAAGTAAAGAGATTGAGAAGTACTTCCGGAATGCATACGAGCTCTACTTCCGCACTTAAATGACAACGGAAGGAAATAAGAATCAGAAAATGACGCTAAATTAAATCATTTTGTATCTGTAAAATTATTTATGCTTGTTTATTTTCTTTTTAATTTAGTTGTCTTATTAAGTAATGACACACAGCATTGTATAAATCACAGATTGCAAATGATATGTATAATAAGGTCAACCTACAGCAATAAATCACACATTTTTTGTTATCTGAAAAAGAACAGTTGCTACATAATAATTAATGATTTAACGTAACCTAAAAAAAGTGGGAGAGCAGATGTTTCAAAATATCCCGTGTAAAGAAATTAAAGAATTATCGAAATGAAATTTGAGATTCCTTGTTGAGGCCTTCATTTGTATTTAGTTTGTAAGGAAACTATATTCTTTTCAGAGGTAAAACATAACATAAAAAATTCTAACGAAATGCAAATCCCACTTATTGCAATTAATTGCTCTTTATACCATTTCATATGTTACGCCTCATTTGACATGAAAAAGTACCTTTATATTATATACAACATAAATATATAAATAATTATGATCTTACTTTTAATTTTCAAGTTATCCTGGACGATCAAGGACTTTAATGCAACATAAAATTGACGTATGACAGTCACTTACCGGTTTCGAGGTTCTGGCTTCATCACCAGAGTGATGTAGTCATTGCGATATTTCAATAGGAAGCTTGTAAACATATTACAGTAATGAAGGATTTTTACATGCATAAAGTTTCGAACCGTTAAACTATTTTATCATCAGGATATCTCAGTGATTTTTAATATACACAGAATTAGCGAAGAAACGACTATCTGAGATATGTTCAGGGTATCAAGATATACAAAAAAGTCTAATAAATGGAGGTCCGATTCTTTGCTGTTACATAAATAATTAGTGTACGTAATAAGGTGTACACGAACAAGTACCCTGGGAAAACAATAATTGTTTAATTGTAATTATTTATTTATTGAAGTTGCTTGGTTATTACATACTTTCACAATGCCTGCAATAAATGCACCGTAAATATATCAACATTTTCATCTATGTTTTATTGCCAAATATCAGTCACTATCCTTGCCAGTGCCAACGTTAAGTTGTTAGCTGCCTCGAGCAAACTGTGTTTTGGTGCCCCTTAAACCCAAACAAAAAAATTCACTTACAAGTTTTAAAGAGCAAACAGCTTGTATGTACAAGTAGTTGAAAGAAAGAATACTCTACGAATTATATTATAGCGATATAAAATATGTTTATGTTCGCGAAAATGTGTTTACATTAAGTCTTGTGCAGTTGTATTAACATTATAACAAAATCCTGAGAGGAATCAAGGAGGGTGGTCTTATTTTACCTGTTACTTACTTCACACTCTATATCCTGTTACCTAAAAGTTAATATTGAACAAAACTAAATGGCACTATCCGATTAATTTGGTTAATACATAAAACTTAAGAGCCAAGATATTACGAAATAAGCGAAATCATCAGAATAAGAAACAAAACGCTGACATACGAGGTGTGTCTAATAAATTCGGTGAATGGTATAATAAAAGCACAAAAATAGAATGCACATTGGAAATACCTTTATTGACCTTCGAAGTAGTCGCCACTATACAACACACTTTTGACAACGTTCGTATAGCTTCTGGAAACTGCCGGAAAGCTCTTGTTTTGGAATCGCTTTCAGAAGTGCTCTCACATGTTCTTGAACCTCCTTGACGTCCGCAAACCGTGATCCCTTCAAGGTCACCTTAAGAAGAGCGAACATAAAAAAAACAGCAGGAGCAAGATCTGGAGAGTAGGGTGAGTGTTCCAAAATCGCCACGCTGAGTCAAAAATTGGCGTACAATGATGCTCGTATGCGATGGTGCATTATCGTGCAGTAACGTCCACTTTCCGGTTTGAATCATCTGTGACCTAACGCGCCAATGCGCTGCAACAAACATTTGAAAACCTCCAAGTAGAATAGGGCATTCACCGTTTGGTCAACAGCGACGAATTTCTTATGGATGATTCCCTCTTTGTCGGAAAATGCGATCAGCATGGTCTTCACCTTGGATTTTTGCATGCGGCTTTTTATTTGTCGCGGGGAAGAAGGTGATCACCATTCCATTGTTTGTCTTTTCGTTTCGAGGTCGTACTAATAACACCAAGACTTGTCCCCAGAAAGGGCGGACCCCGGTCACACATGGCAATGAAATCGCCACTGATTTCAAACGTCTTGCTTTTTGCTCGTCTGTTAGGATGTGCGGCACAAATCTTAAACAAATCTTGCGCTTACCCAAATCTTCATGGTGGCTCCCACTGTGTCTTTGCTAATGCCCACATCTGCTGCTATTAATCGCAAAGTCAATCGCCGATATTTACTAGTAACACTAGCACACGTTCAATGTTACCACTTGAACTGCTTGTGGATGGCCGGCCCGAACACAGTTCGTCCTCCACCGATTCTTTGCTAGTGCGAAAGCGTGCAAACCAACTGTACACACATTTTCTACTCACAGTATCATGCCCGTAAACTTGCACTAATATTTCATGGGTTTCCGTCGCCGTTTTACGCAAATTGAAGCAGAATTTAATGTTGTGTTGTTGCTCAATGGCTTTTCCACGCACACTGCTCGGAACACTCTATTGAAATGACTGCAGCATTACGGTATGAGGAGCCTCACGCAATCCCGGACAGAAGATCTTGTTTCAAGCGTTGAATACCAATATATTATATATATGACACACGTCGTACAACTGATGTAAAAATGAGATGTGTACAGCTACATTTATATTTAAATTTATTACTTATGCAACTTTCGGCAGCTTACGTATTTGCACTCACACTCTGTTCTATATTCAAAAAGAAAATTATATCGATCCACTGTAAATAATAAAAGCACAAAATAATAAAAGCATAAAATAATTAAATCGATACAAATAACAAAACAATTATTTGGAATGTTCTGTATACTTTGTTCTAAGTAAAGAAACACAATTTATTATAGAAAAACAATAAAGATACACTTTCGGTACTTATTTAACAACAAAAAATGTATCAAAGAAATTATAAACGAGTATTTAAATTGCGAAAAAAACAATGAAATGAATCACACAAGAAATTTAATAATGCCGCGTCAAGATTAATTATAGGTGATAACTTGTTTTAAACATAACAATTAAATAAATCTGGTGTGAGATGACACATTATTTTCTCTTGCCCATTTTAAATTTAATTTGAAGATATTTACGTTAGTTACCTTCCTATACACCTAACAAATAATGTATCCATTTATAATTTCCTATATACATGTACTAAATCTTAAAGCCAATTTAGACCAAAAATAATTTAGATTTAAATAAATAGTAATTAGATAAGTAAATAATGGACACAAATTACTAAAATATTTATTTTGGAAACGACAATGACAGCGGTTACCCATCCAATTAAGTGGACATGCGAAACACTGCTTAGCTCCGGAGATATTCCTCAAAACTCGCGTCAACAAATTTTTACAGAAAAACCGATTAGTTCGCATAAAATATCATCATAGTCATAAGAAACATGGCAAGTTTAAAAAAAATGTTGGAGTTGTTTTCGAGAAAGTCGCAAAAAAACTAAAAATCACAAGAATAAAGTAGCGCTTCTGGTCTTCAGATTTTATCGAAATCCTTATTTGGATATGTCAGGTAGGTAATAAAGTTAAATATAAAATTTTACTTTTCTACGACGTTTAATTTTCGTAGACGCAGACGTGCGTACGCGCCCACACGTACATACTCGTGCGCTCGCACTCACGCTATTGATGAATATTCATTTAAATATAAATTACCGCACATCCACAAATTAAGATTCAAGAATTTAATCAATTTTGATTCCAAAATCCTAAAAATACTGTAAGTAACATAAAATTTAATATTAATAAATTAAATTCTTAGAAAACCTTTAAGGAAGCAAAGCTAGAGATGCCAAAAATCTATGGTTTATAACAACTTCGTGATCAAACAAAGTTGCCTTGAAATTTACAAAGGAAATAGGTAATAGAAGTTTGCTTCCTTGAATGGTTATTTTATAGTACATAATTTAGTAACTAAACTAAGAAATCTGCCGAATTTGACTAACATCATGTCTCAGTGCACAATAGATAAAAAACGTGAGAAACGAATGCCACTAATATTGGCTAACACTTAAAAAGAACAAAATTCAATTGGCAATCAAAAGAACGGGGAACAAAGTATAAAAGTGACTAACGTCCCTAGGAGAGCGCCTTTTGCCTTTTGCTTCAGCCTTGTGGCAATGTAAGTAGTAAAATTAATTGTGCATTTGGACCGAGCTTAAGACACTGATACTTCGTTAATTAAACCGCAAGAGTTTCTGCATCCAATTATTAGAGACAACTCTTCTTAACCAACGTATGTGGGACAAAATCCCCCATTCAAACTGTAACAATTGATTATATTGTTATACACAACTTCATAAAGAAGGAAAAAAGGAAGACGTAGTTCTCTTTCGGAAATCGGCCCAGATTAAAAGCAGGGGTAGTGATTATTGACAAAATAATCGAAATCAAAACAAACTAATATATAATACTTCGGTCATTTATTGAAAATAAACTCACAAAGACATTCACAGTAAATTAGATATAGACTAATGCCGTTTATAAATTTAAGTTCATTTAGTTGTATCATATTGAAACAATTAGATTGTAAATTTTATCTACAACATTTTAAACATCCTTTTATTATTTTGTAAATATGTATTTTTAGTTACTCTAATTCTTAATTTGATTTTTACATTTATTATTTTTTTTCTAAAATATTTTTTTGAATATTCTTGTGTGACAAGAAACAATTATTTTCAACATCTTTGTGTATTTATATTTATTTACGTTAGACTGAGGGTTTTAACCCTGACAGGTAGAAATCCCCGGAGTGCAAGTCACCTCAAGATTATTATATATGCAAGATTACGCAATTCCTTTGATAAAAGTAATAATTTGTTGTTCCGTTGTTTAATTATTTATTGAACAGTTAACCGCTCGACTGACATATATTAACTAAATTAGTTAGAGGGGCAATGGGAACAATGCACGTTCTCATACACGCGTACATAGACAGACTAATTTTTAAAAACGTGTTTTT
This sequence comes from Phrixothrix hirtus, assembly GCA_024586415.1. NCBI lineage: Eukaryota > Metazoa > Arthropoda > Insecta > Coleoptera > Phengodidae > Phrixothrix > Phrixothrix hirtus. The sequence goes on from JAHWXV010892736.1 coordinate 7,515, forward strand.
CGGACTCCGGGGATCTGAAAACATGCATTTCTGCTAAAAACTGAACATCGAAAATTTTGACCGAAAATGTAACTTTACTATATTTCATATGGTAAGAGAAAGTGAAAAGACGTACTAATTTTTACAAGGTTATAATATAACACGTCAATTGGTTTAGGCCCAAAAGGTTGTACTATCTGGACTCAAATTAGGCAATTATGCTCCCTGTTTCATCCTCAAAATACATTTAATTCGTATCACATCATGCGGAAATTAAAAAATTTGAATTTAAATTGCAAATTACAACTCAAGGATTGAACCTCTCTCAATAAGATGTTATGATCACGAAGTTTTAGGTTCCCAGTGCGATGCTGTCAAATAAATTCCAGTAACAATGTACCAATAATGCACATTTGATTGAATTCCATCTTACGCAAATCTAATTAACAGAAAAAGGTTTTAAAATGGGAATAGCATTTACAATAGTTATGTAACCAAAAACACTCAACGTTCGAGGTTGTTTGCAACAAGATGCGTTACGAATAAAAAACTACCCTTTATAACTTTTATTCTATAATAAATAAACAACACATGAGATTTTTGGGTGAACAAGGGAATATTTTTTGCGCTGCTTATGGCTTAAATGAAGGCTTGAGTTTCTGAGTTTCTTAAATTTAGATTTTTGGCTAAACAAGGGAACATTTTTTGCGCTGCTTACAGCTTAAATAAAGGCTTGACTTCGATAGTTAATTAGGTGCGTTAGAGTAACCCTCGCGTCTCTGTTAGTCTATGGAACTTATCAGATGAATCAAATTTACATTCATAATAATTATATACTAGTTTTACCTCGATCTATTTTAGTTATTAGAAAGAGATGCAAGTTAAACGATGTACCAGAACAATATCGAAAATGTAAGCTTACTACATGTGATACTTGCTCGCTTAATACATAATTTTATTGTTTCTATTGAAAATATTTTATGCATCCAAGCTGGATTAAAATAGGATTGCAAAAGTAGATTTAAAAATGCCTAACAATTCTAAAATTTAATTAAACTTAAATATTTCAAGTGTACTAAAACAAACAATACCAATATTAGTATGTAATGCGCCAAAAGTAGTGAATAAGATAATATATTTAGTTAGGTTTCAAGTTTATCTAGTACGATCTTATTTTCCTTTAAATTTACTGTCCCTAAACATTCGGTTGCCCTGTACGACAGTATACTGATTTTAATAGAGGTAGGCAGTGTTCAGCAATGTAGGTTAATCTGAAAATTTTCTCAATGCAATGACCGTTTCTGAACGGGAAGTTGGTATTGTTGTGATACTACAAGAAAACAGGGATCTTGGAAAGAGTGTAGAGGTCATTTTTAGGAAGATATATAACGTTTGTGTTTTATATTTGTTTTTGTCTTTACAAAATTTAGCAGTAATAATTGAATTTGAACGCAAACATCTCTTTGAATTTTAGAATAGTTTCCTTACGTAATATCCTTAATCCTTATACCCCTATACTTACTCTTTAATACGAAAGGTTATTAGAAAGTGAGTATTTGCAATAATCATGCGAAATCATACGGAGATTAAAACTATTCCTACGCGGAGACTAAACGGGACGAAGAGCATCTAGTTCTAAACAGTTTCTACTTTCGCTGACCTTGTGGAGTGGACGTTTTTAAGAGTATCTTTGTGGTTGCGATGCGTAATCAGGAGCGACGCTGGCATTCAATTATATATTCAAAATTTAAAATTTTTATTTCCGTTACAGAATGCTAGTAAATTAAGAGGGTGGGGTAGTTTTAAGTATAAACATTGGAAATTAGTGAAATAGTTGCGGATTCCTTAGATCAATTTATCTTTGTGGATCATATTTAGACGGTTATAAATCATATGCTTTCCGGTAAGTTCCCTTAAAATTATTAGTTATATTCCGTGGTATCATAGGGGTACACTATTGCCACTAGTTAGTTGGGCACTGATTGATTACTATTTGATCTAATTGTATAGTTGCATGGTATGGAACCAGAAATTTGTTGCGACAAGTTGTTTATTTGTCATATGCAAATTATTATTAGAACTTTACTACCTTCAAAATTTATTTCGTGACTCTAGAGATAATTCTAAACATGATATCGTCAATTTCTTTGTGTTTGTGTATGTATTTTGCGATCTCTGTTAATTACACACTGTGTTGACTCACATCTTCCATTTAAATTTCGAGCAAATTTAAATTGGCGTGGTTTTTATAAATTGGGATTTACATTTTCCTTTCAGTTACAAAATTATTATTAATATTTTATTTATTATTTTAATCGTTTGAGGAGTTGTTTATTATTCGATTATTACGTTTTAATGATAATTAGATTGATCCCTTTTAAAAATTGTAATTACTAATATTCCTTTAATTATCTTTTATTTTATCTCTGTCAGCTTAACTAATATAGTTGTTTTACCTGTATCTACTGTGATTAAATTTTTGTTGCAATATTTATCACTAACTCTCAATCGTGGTTCGTCCCAAGACTAACGCGTTATGTTATTACTACTACTTTGAATCCTCTGCGAATGATAGTACCTGTTTAACATCATCAGAACTAGAGCTTCCATCAGCTAATTGACCAGAATCCTTCATCAGATCAACTCAGTTATTTTAGGTGTTAACGTTCAGGTAACACCTATTATTATACTCTTACTGCATTAATTTGCTTGAAGTATTTCTGCATTTATCTTGTGTGAAATAATATCTTGTGTAATTATTTGTTTTTATTCATTTATGATACAAGCAAAAATTTTATTTCTCTCAACCGTACAAACTAGTAACGTGATTTTTCACCTAAAGCTTGCATTATAGAATACCTGTTTTTATAGTTACTTAGATTCTAACGTCCTAAAATACTGGCCAAAGGAAACTCTTCCTAACGTTCACTTAATTTAACATCAAAAAGGGTTACAGGTGTAAATTCTGCCTAGAAAGTAATAGCGGTATTGAAAAATTGATAATATTACTTTTTTATTAATTGGAAACTGTTGGTTTTGGATATATGTTGACAAACACTTTTTTGTTTGTCTAATTTTGTAATATGAATATGTAAAATATTCGACAGAAATTACTAAACACACTGTATATCTAATGCATAATAAATAAACTGTGTAATAATCTTTGTTTTGTTATGCAGTATTTTTGGTCTAGGATTATAAGCAAAAGCATTTAAAGCAAGTGTTTTATATTTAAAACAAGTTCAGAATAATGCTGTAATAAGTACTAATTGGTAAATGTACGCATAAGCATGGCGTAGTTTCATATCCGTGTGTAGCGAGCATTTAGTAGTGGTACAAAATTGCCAATTTCATTTATTTATAGATTTTATTTAATTTTGAAATTAAACGGTAGTATTTTGCGCAGGTTCACTATATTATTTTTAAAATCATTTTTAGAAAGAAAATTTAACTTAACAATACAGGGTGTTTCGTTAAACGTGAAGGTAATAAATTTGGCTAGTATCTTCGAAACTATCCAGTTTTGAATGTTTTTTTAATTAATACTTTTTGTTTGTCTGTACAGGGCTGCAATTTTTTAAGTTCGGTACTTGCGACTTTTATTATTTTCAAAAATGAATACCTGCACATTTTTACTTTCAAGCAATTACTCCAAAACCATGGCAATATCAACTCTAAATAAAAGTACCTTTTTTACAAATCCAGACTTAAGCAATTTAATTTTTAGTTCAAATCTGCCAAATTCCTATAAATCTGAAAAATAAGCGAAGTAATATTTCCCCTCCTGATATCTACGCCTATGGGTAAGATTTTTAGAATAACTAAATTGCTAATGGTGAAGTTCGATTTAACCAAATTGATTTTTAAACAGCGGTGACAAAATATCGGTGAAAAGTCATTCTTAATATGTTCAGTCTAGAAAATAAAAGTGTCATGAAATCCTAAAAAAATAACAAAGATATGATAATACATTTAAAAAATGTAACCTTTGATTTTGAATAAATAGTTTTAATAACATTGAAATGTAATAAATTTTATAATTCCTTTTGTTCTTATTTAAAATTCTGTAGCCGTGCTCTCATGGAACAAATATTTGTGTCTAAAAAAATTACAAATGGTGAAAATCGATTAGTAGCCGGTTCCATAAATATTTATTTTCAGGAAATACAATTATTAGGTAGTCGTAACCTTTAGGTACGGTGAATAAGCTGTAACAAGCAAAAGTAAATAAATAAAATCAACTTAGACGTCGTCGTATTTAAATGCTCTTATAAAACGTTTTAGTGAATGTTTTAAACTCACGCTAGGATAAATAAAACATTAAAAATGTATATTTCTATTCTATGGTAAAATTGATTTAAATTCAGTTTTTTGTTGCCATGAAGATTTTAAATTTATTTTTACTTTAAACTTTTAGAATGCCATTTTGTATTTATATACAGAGTAGTTGATAATTATTGTGTTATGCTAATAAATTTTATGTTAGAATTAGACAATTACTTTAATAAACGCCTAAAGTACGATTTACACGTCGTTAGTACTTATCTGCAATAAAGGCAGCCCAACATGAGTACCAGATATACTTACGCAATATATTAGTATAAAATTATCTATTAGCAAAAATTGATTGCACATACATTTAAATAATGTTTTAAACGTCGTTGTCTAGGGCAATCGTTTATATATCAATCACCATTTTTTTATTAAAAATCTCAAAAACATATCTACAGAAATAAAAAATATTCCACAAGTTTATATTTAAAGTGTGATCAGTGATACGAGGGTTGCACCGAAAATTTCTGAAAACTATTAGAATAATAAATGAATTATAGCAAAACGTTGCTTTATTTCTTTCATTTGTTCATTCAATAAAACCAATTATTATAACAAGAATTCTACTTCTCCTAGTTCTCTTCAGAAATGAAGTTGCTGAATGCAAAAACTACAATACCTGTATCCGCGAAATGCTGACCGCGTATTTTTTTTTTCAGTTTGGGGAATAAAAGTCACATGGATATAAATCATAATTTCATTTTTAACTGCTCCAAAAATTGCTTTGTTTGCTGCGCTATATAGGAGAAAATCTTATCATGGTTACAAATATTTGCAACAAAAAATTATTATATATCACTGTGAATTAACTATGAGTTGATCTTCTAATGCGGCCATTATGATCGGATACATTTTTTCCACATTTTGGAACTGCCTAACTTTTGCCACCCGAGTTCAAATATATTAATCGATGTTGTTTGTAGGTCGCGGCTATATAATTGATTTTTTATTATTATTTGGTTAATCGAGCGGCTATCTATTTATTTTTTTGGGATCAACGGCCAACTAACTTCGTTTGGGGCAGCTCTAACGTGCGGCTTAAATAACACTTACAACAAGTACTGTTATCTATCTGTTACCTGGTTAGGTTTTACAGTTATAATCAAGCTTTGTTATTATTCTCGAACAAATATAAAACGTGTGTTTAAAATTATTTATTACATACGAAATAAAAATTTTATCATTTGCATGTACTACATAAAAATAAAAAAATAAAATAATAAAAACAATAAAGGAATTAATTAAATTATATGATATTGAAAGTATTTAGGTTATGGCTAAGATGTTATGAGTTTACAAGAACGAAACTTTATATATTGACAGAAAATAAAATATTTGTTGCCAAAAGATTTATTTTAATACTAAAAGAACTACATAACATTGTCTAGATAAAGGTGTTAAGCTGTAATTTTACCTGGATTTTAAATAAAATGAGTTTTGAATGAATACTCGAACTTTACACCTTTAGTTAGGTTTAAATAAATCAGATTTCTTAAATATTTAATTGAATGTCTTTTAAAATTTCGTATTTCACGTCACTCCCGAATTTCAATTAATTTATTTGGACAAGCAGACTAATCTTACTGTTGTAGTTGCAGTTCTAAGATGTGATGCTTATTTCTCAAGCTGTTTCGTGCAGAAATTAAGTTATTGAATTTAGAGCGGAATTTTGCTCCCTAGGTTAGTAGGTGTACAAATTAATTATAATTTGTTCCTTCTCTCAGTCAATTTTTAACAGATTCTTTAACTAAATTAATTTTGTTACTGAATAATTGCACTATAACTTTGCGATTCTTCATCAATTCTGGTTAATCAGGCAAGACGAATAGTTCTTGGAGGTTTATATAATTTTTTCCACTCTTGGTTTATCCAATACGGTGGCTTGAATTTTGAATTTAAACTAATGAGTTTAAATTTGGTTGTCGGTTAGCAGCTACTTGGGGCTCTCGCGATAATTTACATAAATTGTGCCGATTTACGGAAATCTAGTATTATAACTTAACTTAGGGATGTCGTGGGTAGGCTTGTTAAAACTTTCCATGCAAATTTTAAATATAATTTCTATTGAGATGGTCACCCATTATTTTGGACGTTTACATTTGTTTACTTTAACAATCTAGCCTAAAATGCTATTGCAATAAGTTAATTTACATTAATAGTTAATTTACTTTATTCGTGTCTAAGAACTTTTACATGTACAACTTAATTATTCGTATACATGTTGGTGCGAATTAATATTTTTATTTTAATGATGGCATCAACAACGTTTAGTCAGCGATAATAACGTCATAGACTGAATTGGATCCACCATTACCGCATTTTCTTAAGATGGCCTTGAGCCAATCAACAGAATGCTGTTAAGTTATGGAGAATCCATCAGCAGCAATTTCTTGTTAATTCTCATTAATTAATTAAGCTCATCAAGATAACGATTTATAAATTATAAATCGTTACACTTGATGAAGTAATCACTGTAAATAATGTTTAAGAAGGTAGACAAATCTTCAACAATTATTTAAAATTTCAAAGGGGCAGACAAATCTCAGGCGCCAGATAATTCATGCTTTAAACAAACATATCTGCATCTTCGTAATTTTCAATAGATTTACATAGATCATTTTTAGTATTTACAACCAACTACATTTTAAAAATGTTACGTACAACTGACAACATATGTGCGTGAGAAAATGTCTAACAACAAAATATTAAAATTTCATTGGTCGCACAATTAAATTAACATTGAAGTTTCGAAAATACACGAAACCGGCAAGAAGTTTATAAAAAGCGGCTTTTCCATCTCAATTTTAAATAAACGCGAAGTGCTGTCGTAATTAAAAAGTTGATAAATTAAGTAAGTTGCAAAAAACTTATTTGACATAATCACTAAAAATTAATAATTAAACAATATCCATAAGGGAAAAACCCATAAATAATATAAAGTAATCAGAATTACATTCAAAAATTAATTATACGATCGAGTTTGTCGCCGATATAAAGGATGCCTTCTCACTTAATATTTACAAAACAATTATTTTTGGAAAAACTAGCACCACAGTTAATTATGAATAATTAAAGCAAAGTGTACGAAATCCAGGTCAGTTAATGTGAGCAATCCACGTTCAATTTAGAACAACCAAAACAAAGCTTTTCAGCCATATAAGGAGTAGGGTACAATGAAAGGTCAGTCTATAATAATTTCTAAACTTGGCTTTAATATAATTCAATAAATTAATGAATTAAATAAACTTTTCTTAATTTATTAATAAACTCAAACATAATCAATTCCACTAGAATAAATAGAAATATAGTGTTTACACCAGACCATATTAACGTGAAAACACATTAAACTGCCCGAATCTTTAAATTTTATTTGTATTATCAAAGTTTTATGTATATTGTAAACCCATTACTTAGATTCTAAGTAATCGGTACATATATAAATAGTTGATTTTATCATTGATTATTAATATTTTTTAAAATAAATAAGATAGAAACCTTGATTTATTCCCAATCTTATAATTTGTTTTTAGTTTGTACAAAATGCGTTATATTGAAATTTTATGTTTTTGTATATTTGTTTAAAGTTTAAAGAAAGGGAAACTATCACAAATGTAAAAATTAACGATAAACCATCAAATAAATAAATAGATTCATTCGTATATTAAGGCGACGCATAGCAGGCCACAATCCTGAAAACGTGGACATAAGTCCTAAAAAAAATTCGAATTGTTTAAAATAATGTTCCCGTGCTGCAAGGCCGAACACCACATCTCTTATACCTAAATTTCCATGTCAGTACAAAGTTCACCTTCGCACTGCACAGTTATCAGCTGGCATATTTCAGAAACTAAGCGTTAAAATTATATTGTGAGAAATGGATTGTGATCTTAGAGGTATGTGCAATAAAAAAATTTGATAATATTATGTGTATATGCGTTACATATTTTGCTTTTTTATACTCGAACTTCGATGTATACAATACGATATACTTCGAAAGAATGAAATTTTCAACCAACAAAATAGTTATGTATACTGCCTCATTCCAAGAACTTATTTGCAACATCTTTTAGACTAAATCTTCCTCTTTCGAATTGTGAAATTTTTAGGCAAGTTTTTATAAGGTCCCCTCTCACAATTGTTTAATATACGAATCGGTCATATTGGATCCGCCATTTTGCTTTTCGAAATTTTAATTTCGGAATCGTGATCAGTGATGTCAAAAATTCGTATATATCAAAGTTTAGTCCCTTCTCACAAGTTTTTAATATACGTATCCGCCATATTGCATCCGTCATTTTGTTTTTTAAAATTTCACTTTCGGATTCGTGCTCAACGATGTCAAAAACCCCGAGATATTAAGTTTCTAGTCCTTTTTCACAATTTTTTAATACACAAACTTGCCTTGTTGGATTCGCCGTATTGTTTTTTAAAATTTTTACTTTATATTCGTAATCATCGATATCGAAAATATTTTAATATAAATTTTTACAAAAATCAAACAACAGCTTAATATTTTGGTGACGTTTTCGGGATTCGGACTTACTGTGCGACGATGCGTCGAAAACACTTTTCGGATCCCAAAGTGGTAATGCAAAATCTTCCCAATTACAATCATTTCAATTCATAAAGTACTCCAAATAATTTCATACCTTATCTGATATCTTCGTAAACAGTACCATCTTTTCTGCAATAATAGCGTTGTTTGTTGGTCGCGACTTTCTAATCGACTTACTTCAACTATTTAGCAGATCGAGCGGTATCTAATTATTTATTTGTTTATGCATTTGGGGTCAACGCCCAACTAACTTCATTAGAGATACCTCTAGTGTATAACTTAAATGATACATACAAGTGCTGTTATTTGCCTTGTTACTTGACTTGCGTATTGTTTAAAATCAAGCTTTGTTATTATTCTCGAACAAATACAAAATGTAGGTTTAAGTTTATTTACAAGTTAAAATTAATATTATTTGCATAACAAACTAACCATTAAAATAATCAAAGCAATAAAAGAAGTATTTGGATTATTTGAAATAAATGATAATGGAAGTAGTTAATTTACGGCTACGATGTTTTATGTTACAAAACGAATTTATACATTTGCAATAAATAAAACATTTGTTAAAAAAGATTATCTTAATACTAAAGGCATTGTTTAAGTATATACTAGTTGAACAATCTTATGGATATTTTACTTGACCAAAATTTTGTATTTCAGGTCTAGAAAATCTAGATGGCATTAGT
>JAHWXV010892772.1:0-12107 GCA_024586415.1 Phrixothrix hirtus
TTTATGTCAGTGAGTGTATATATATATATATATATATATATATATATATATATATGTATGTAATATATATGTGTGTGTGTGTGTGTATGTGCGTGCGTGTATTTGTTGATATTGATACAATCAAAAATTGAACAAGCAGAGAAATAGTAATAGTCAGAATAATAAAATAGAAGTATGGACGCGTTAGAACAATAGCACTGAACTATTTCAAATAGGTAATTAAAATAAGCAATATGAAATATATAAACGCTATGTATGTTGAAACTGTTACAGCTGAGCCAAATTATATGTGTTAAGTTAGAATAATTATTTGATTGATTTGGATCGAATGCTTCATAGTAATTTAAGAAAATAAGTTATTGGTAGTATAGCATAAGCAAAATCAGCTTGGTAATTAATTAAAAGAAACAGAAATAAGGTTATGCACATGAAATAGTATGTAAGGGTGGGGGAGGATTGATGTGAAGCTTTGGGAAAGGAGCAAATTAAGTACAGTTAAGATTAAAGAAATGAACTGCACGAAATCAAAGTAAAAAGGTGGAAAATAAAAATTATATAGAAAGTTATGCGGTTACCAAGGAAAGTGCGATGATTAATTGGTGAATGAAAAGTATTTCTGTATAATAAAATTATGTATAATGACGGATAAATAAAATGATATTAACATATATTTTAAGTTGAATATAGGTCAGTGAAGAGATTATATGGATAAATATCTTTAGAAAGATTAAGAATATAGCCAAACTGAGTTCTGTATAATTAATGAAATAGATCAAGGGTCCAATTATTAAAAAGGGGCACTAGAAATTGTAAGAAATTTTAAATGCAGGATTTTATTATGGAAAATTGACATAACATAACAATTTACAAAACAAGTTATTACTGAATTAAATTATTTAGAAAGTTTGACCTACGCAGAGAATGTGATAGATTATATTATACCAAGAAATAACCTGTATTATTTATTAACTATAATATATTAAGTAATTAATGAGAAATAGAGGTAATTGTTCGAGAGTTAGGAGTAGGACATTAAAGGCAAAACTAACTAGAGGCAATTATAAAAGTAGTGGATTTAATTGAAGTAACGGAGAAAGAATTGCTATACTAGAACACTTATCAGATTACAAATAACGCTGAAATTGGCGAACACAGTCAATCATTTGGGTTACATAAAAAGATAGATAAATTAAGTGATAGAACATAAAATGTGAGTAAATAGCACTAAAGATAGTTTATTTTGTTTGAACAGTAGAGATAATTAGTTTGTGAAAATGTATGCGAATTATTTTGATAATTTAAATTGTGATACTTGTTTAATGTTTAAAACCAAAATGGTAATTAAATTTACTATACATATTTTTCTACAGCGAAAATATTAGGTCAGTTCGAAGTATTAATCACATATATCATTTGTCCATTGGAAACTTGAATTTGTAAATTTGGTATTTAGTAAGGTATTAAATAACTTGAAAGGGACACTAAAATGTAAGACCCCAAAAAAATTGTTTCAAATAGGATCTTGTTATTATACGTATCAGTCGAGATCTAAAAGTTACAATGGTTAGTTATAATCAGCATAAATTTTGTAAAAGATGAAAGAAATTTATGTAAGAAAAAGGGAAAATTTGAATAGGCTTAAATTTAATTACTGTTTACCTCAACCAAATTTATTCAAAGTAATTCTAAAAAGGATAGTCCTATAAATAAATAAATACTTAGCAGGGTATAGTTGCAATAAACGTACTACCGGTGAATTAAAATTAGAAGGAGGCTTAACTTAAGATTCTTGTTTTTAATTTAGATTTAGGAGTTGAACTTAGTATTGAAGGGTATGCATAGTTACTGTGACAGTACGAAAATAAATTTTTAATGTAAAATTAATCACATCAGGTAAATTGCTCTATAAAAATACAGATTGTTGATTAATAAGAAATTAAATAATTAATAACATATTAATATTTATATAAATTTATGACTAAACCCCAAAATATTATTTTCAGAAATTGTACACCAAGTACGAAGAATTTGGATTCCTCGATAAATCTAGCTTCGCTTTGCAGAAATCTTTGTTACGAGCACATCAAAAATATCTCTTTGCAAGTGTTTTTCAAGTGTCAGATTGCTAGACCGGTCATCTTTTAATATTCTTTTCTCTTTTGCTGTTACTTGTACTTTTGCTATGGTTTACTCCGCTTTGCGCCCATGTCTTCTATTTGGCCTAACCATTTTTTTCTTGATATTTGTCTTAGTTTTTTCATATGATTGATCAGTTCTTTGTAAAAACCTCTGTTATGAACGGACCAGAAATATCAATTAATGTTATTTCAATCCCCCTGTACTGAAGCGGTTTGCTCTAGGTGTAACCGAGGATTTTAGTTAACTAAGAACAGAAAATAAGATTCGGTCATATCCGACCTTCTACTGTCCATTTATTGGCAAGCCAAAATACATAAATACTCGAATAGCAATAAATGCATTCTCCTAATACATACATATACAATACAATACAATAAAAATAAAATACAATCTCCGAAGCCAGTCTATCTAAATAACACTAAACTAACAAGGTTAGTGTACTTGCAAAGCAAAGCCTTATTCTATTGCTAATAAGCAAAGTAAATCCTGCAAATCCAGGCTAGAGGGATATAAATCCACAACCCTACTAGGGAGACACAGAAGTCAAAGCTATGTAAAATCTAAAACTCTAGTATCATAGGGCTACATTCGCCACCCTTTGACAAGGCTATTTAGTTAAAATAAAAGCGTTCAGATCGTGCACATTCAATAGATCTTAAGTTAAATTAAATGCAAAGAAAAGAAAGCGTAGTGCTAGTCTCGCTTAGTCAAGGCAATTCCTACCTAGCGTGACAAACTAACATAAAATAAGAACTAAGACACGCTTTCTGATAAGGTGAAAAGCGAAACAAAACGTAAACTGAGAAAATACTGACAAAGTAATGTAGTACAATGACTTCGTGTCCTGGTCACGGCGTCGTTGCGTTACAAGCTGATTGTGTGAAGGTAAATTCGTGCAAACAGTTAGAGAGTCTTAGAAATTAAAAGGAAACAATAAGACAAAGCGAACTTCATCGGAAGTAATGGTAAAGCGCGAATATATAAAGCATGGCAAAGATGGGCGTGGTAGCTGAATGCTTGCCCCGCCCTTACACCCAGCTGATCGTAGACACCGCACGAAGCACCTCACTTCATCTTAGGCACATACTGTTTGTACACTTCCAATGAGACACTATGTTGTTGTCCTCGGGAAAGTCCTCTAAAATGTGCCCATAGTTGGTTTTGTAAATCACTTGTCTTAACCTTCTAACATTTATAGGAAAAGTGGGATTAGTTGCGGGGTGGTCTCGATGCGTTAAGTTAGCGTGCGTGCAGTTAATGCAATTGAAATTGTTGTTCTTGAATTCCCTAGTTCCATGTCCTTCGCTTCATCTAGAACATGAAGTAACTTCGGTAGTGCAAGAGCTATCAATGTGCCCGAACAGGTTGCTATTGAAGCATCTACTTATGCTAACATATTCTTCCACTCCGATACTTAGGAAGTCAATTATTATATTACCTTTATCTATCAGAGCTTTGAATATTTAAGATATAACTTCGAGGATGTAATGCGATCTGCCTGAATCCTTATAATTAATAACTAGAAATAATTTGCAGTTTTTACGAAAGGCGTCTTTCGAAAGCCCCGAATTAGTAACAACATCTTTATCTTGTTCGATTAATAGCTTAAGCAGAGCATCAGTGTTTTCAATATTCTGAAGTCCTACAAGAATCATTTTTGGGATTCAATAATTGGGTGGGCCTTGCGCTAAATGTGTTGCTTTGAGCTAAAGTATTGCAAAGCAGCCGCTGTTGTTCTAGGTCTTTGCAATTGACTCTTATATCGCTCGCTCTTGTATATGTCAAATTCTTGAACCCCGTGTGCACCATGGCCGCTACGAGCGTTTTTTTAAAGTCTTCGATGGATCGGCTTTGTAGCAAATCGTCTATCACCTTAACGATCGTGGCGTTGTTCTTGATGGTTTTGCGTTCTATGTGCGGTTCAGGCGTTCTTAAGGCCGGCCGTATGGAGGTTTCCAGGTACTTTGACACCAACTATAGAGGCTGCTTGTGTATAATTAAGAACATTAGTGTGAGCACTTGTTGTAGTGCTCATGCTAGGTGAATAAGGTAGAGGTCCTGGAGAGGTGTGGTCCGTCGCTGTAAGTTTTCTGCGAGTGCGCGTTCTTGGTGTATAATTGTCAGAGCTGTCGGATGGAACGTTAACATTAGTATCCATGCTCACTCTTGTTCGTCTTGCCTTGTGATGAACCCTAGGGGCGTTGTCTCAGAGTTTCTGTTGATGGTGTCTTTGATTTCAATCACATCACGTTTGGGTCCTCTACTTCATTAAGGATCATTTGCATCAGGGCGCTTTCGTTCTTCATGGTCCCTAAGCAATTGTTGATTAGCTTAATTGATTTGGTAACCTTGATCCGGTTCTCCTCCGTCCAGGTGTGTTTCTTTCGCTGCATGCTGTATTGTGTAGTGTTATAGTCTATGACGTTTACACTCCCGGCAATTTTATTTAAAACATAAAAGATGTGCTCGTCGTTGTCTGTGGGAAGGTCAATAGATTCTCTATCATCACTTACTTCCTTTGCACTGTAGAGTTCTGAGTTAAAGTACAGGACTACGATATCGGGATTGTGGGTAAGCATAGGTACATTTTTGGGTCTTTTTGGTTCATTACCGATGTCTTCAGTTCAATTTTCGTACTACGCCTAGCAACTTACGTTATATGGGGCTAGGTTTAGGTATGTAAATCTAGGATTGGTATTAGTTGACGATTAACCAATGGGAAGGTGCCACTTGGGGATCGCTGTTGGAGGGGCTCGCCAAGGATGAGAGCCTATACGGCACGTGTCAAGGTCACAATGCAAATAAGCGGCGATTTGACTAAAATGGGTTGATTGATTATACGATATTAAAGAAAAAACACTTACTGTGACGGAAAAAAGACAAAACTCTAGGTACACTGAAAGTACGAAGCACAGCTGTTGACGTAATTACACTCGACACAGACAGAAAGATCCGATTATAAGATAACTGACACTGCTTGGAGAGCGAATCGAGAACTGAAACCTACCCACCTCTGCACGCAAAAGGAGTCTATGTTCCAGTAAATGATCAAACAGACCGAGAACACAAGCTAAACAACCAAACCCGGTGACTGCTATCTCTGATGAAAAAAAGTAAGAATAGATAAAAGGCAGGGTAGAAATGTATTACACACAGAGTTGAGCTTTTCGACTGAAGAAATCCCTCATAACCTGAATTAAGGCAGTTGTTCATGCGGATCAAATTCAATGCTAAGAGAAGCGTTAGCTACCAGTAACAACCTATCTCAGTCCTTTTGTGAGTTAGAAATCCGTATGAAAACGTGAAGTATTTTCTGTCATCCATCATGGGCTCTGTCTCAGTACTTAAGTATGGCCTTCTTAAGTTGTTGCACATACCTGGCATTGTTTGGAGCCGTTTCTCTGAATATTTAGGCTCAACTGCTCTGTTGTGATGGTGCTATTAATTCCCTATCCTCCAAAATTTTTCTGTAAACTTGCTACAATCTTATATTTATCAAATTTGTTCGATTCATTAAGAGCTCTATTACTAATTTACATTTTTTCAGGTTTCGGTAAAAGGTTGAAAAATTGCCTATCGGTCCATCTGTCCAAGTATACGCCGTATTGTCTGTACAATCCTGTTTGCAAATTGTAATTGAAATATTTAAAATTATAACCTGTACATAAATATATTTTGCAGCTTGTCTCTATTTTATAGGTAGCAATTTAAATATTAAAATATGTATGTGATCCTTCTATTGGTAAATTGAAGAAATATACACCAACCAAAACAAGTTAATCTTAATTTTTAAAATTTCTAAATTCTATGTACTAAAGCATTAAATAAAGCAACATTGAAAAGGTTCTTCAAATTGCTACTTTTGTTGTGAAAATGTACGTATTTTAAAGAGCGAGGCTTCGGGCTAGTCTATAGACTGGAATTTTGTCTCGCTGTTCACATATTTGGCCCACATTTCGCTTCCCGTTACAATTCGATCCAGTAATGGGTCCCTATCTTTGTCGTAAGAGTCCAGAAACATTAATAACGCTGCCATACGCTGATTATTGTGATTTTCTGTCAGGAGTTTTGGATTCCATCTTGCACAAAATTTATGGTATCCCAGTTTTTGAGAAACAATTTCATGCAACAAACTGCGTGAAATTTGTGGAAAACTGAGTGAAAGCTCTGTTATTGTGAATCCGTGGTTTCCTTTTAACCTTTTCATTGACTTTTGCAACTATTTTATCAGTCACAGTGCTTGATCACCCACTTCGCCCTTCGTTGTGTACATTAGTTCGGCCATTTTTAAACCTAATGCACCATTGACGCACTCCACCTTCAGTGATAACGTTGTTCCCGTACACCTCACAGTTTTCGATAAATTTCAATAGGTTTATATTTTTTCGCTAACAAAACCCTTATTACAGATCGCACCTCACAACTCGTGAGATTTTCTATTGCGGCACACATTTCAAACTGTTACTGTGAAATAATGCGGAACGATACAAACCTCGCGCTATCAAGATTGGATGCTGACTGAGTTAAAGAACCCGCAGACTCCAAGATGATCGCACTGCGCACCCTTAAAGCTGCTATAAACGAAAACGTAATCGACTTTCTGGATATCTCTCGTGTCTATGTATCAAGGATGAAAACAAGAGTTTTGGATCAACAAGATTATAACACAAGGTGCAAAATGGAAATCATTGTAGTTTATAACGCTATATGAGTCAAATATACTGTTTTCAGCAAAAATTTATTCAAAATTATAAACAAAAAACTTGCTTTACACCTAAAAATGTGTATTATTGATGGTAATATAAAAATATTTCCGACTCAAATATGAACTTATGTTTTAGGGATCGATAAGGTAATACATTTACTAATTAATCATCGTTAGATGATTAGTAAATATGTGTATTACAATAAGTTTATCATAATTTCCTTTTTTAGGAAAATTACAAATGAAATAGCATTAAACGATGAGCATTTCAAAATGGCCGAGTGGAAAGTAGTGCAGGAAAAATGCAACAATTTAGTATAACTTCATAAGATAGATCTTAACAACTTGTAAAAAATTAACTTACGTAATTAATTTCTTTTAGGTTTAAAAGCCCCCGCCAACAGTATCGAGAAATAATGGCATCGTGACTATGCCATATTGGCTGTACTTTGAAATTTTGGATAAAATTTTGGGAAATAGGCATATTATCACACTTCGACTTATATATTCATCTTCCAAAAAACAATTATATGTAGAAACATCATGGACTGAAATGACACAATCATGCAATACCGTTACCACCTCAGACTGCAAAATGAATATGAGGATTAATAATGCAGCTAAGGCCGACATATCGGATAAGTTATCAACCCCTACGCCATCTATTCCAGGCCTTTTGAATCCTACGCCATCGACCTCTAGGCAATTGACCTCAGCAAAAAGGACTGAGATCTAGAAAAAGGAAGACCTCTACATTGTCAAACGCCTTCTTATGTTTGCATCACTCTGTATAATACATTAACATTAATTAAAATAGGTTTAAGCAAATTATAATTACCAACCTTTTTGAATGCACCTCGTATGCTTTGTAACCTTGAACATTATTATTTACTAATCTTAACTTAAAATAAGTCAATTCTTGGTATTTAGTATAATAAGAAATCTTATTTTCAATTCGGTCATTTCCAAAAGCATTTTATATAATTTTAATATAACAAATAAAATCTTTGTTGTTGCCTTACAATAACAAATCCCTATGTTAATTATTTATTTCAGTTTGGTTGGAAATAATTCCAAATAATTGTTAGCTAAATTATTTTCATATAAAATTTAACGTAGATGACGCAATTCAGTAATTCTTAGTACCATGCATGACATCAGCATGTTGCTATGCAAATTTGCTAACGGGAGATTTTTGTACCGCGATCACGCAGTCCATGCCATTAGCCTAATTAGAAATGCAATTTTGTGATTGGATAGTTTTTTGTAAGTGAACAGTTTTCCGTTTCCGTTTTAGTTGGTTAGTGTCCTTGTTTGAGAATACAACAAAAGGATAAGTTTGGATACCATCGAGTGGTAAATATGTTGGTTTAGTGAAAATGTAAAAACTAGCAAAACTTGCGTTCGTTGTGTAAGAAGATGCATCATAGTTGTGTGTAGTGTTTTATTTTGTAGAATTAATATTCCCAAGAAGTTGGAATATCAAGGTTTCCCGTTTATATGGTCTTGGTATTTGAACTAGTAAAAGCACGTTTTGCTCCATTGTTTAATGCTGGATTTCCAATTAAAAATGAAAATTTGAGATGAAGTAAATTACCGAAGACGGAAGGTTTCCTTCGTTGTGTAGTAAAACCAATTCATGCAAGTTAAGGTGTACGTAAGTTTACTTTTCGTTAATTAATTAAATTAATCGGTGAAAATGGCCGAAGCTCAAGAGATAGTTTCTTTTTGAGTGTATTAACTGAATTTTTGATCGTAAAGAAATTTGACGGTTTATATTACTTTAAATTGTAATTTGCATTCTTTGCAAGCGCGAGCCTCTTTAATTATTTCTAGAATTAAAACACTAAAACATTGAACAGAATGTGACGTAACTTATATCGATTTTTCTTGTATCACATTAATATTTTCTATTCATTATAGTTATTGTTAAACACATCGTACTTTATTTGATTTCCATCTGTTAACATGTACTTTTATTAGCATAAGATTTATATTTTTATTTCAGGAATTTTAAGGTAATCAAATGACGTTAGCGGCCTCTTGAAGCATTGTATTCAGGGTTTAGGTAAACGCGACGCCTGATCTAGCATGACTCAGTGATAACCCAGTTTATAAAGTAATTTTTTCGATTTGTTGATAGACATTTCATATTAACATCTTTCTTCACTATCTTGCCATTTCTAGCTTTTTGGCTAATATAACTGTAGCCCCAACTAAAGCTAGTGGC
Source organism: Phrixothrix hirtus (assembly GCA_024586415.1). NCBI lineage: Eukaryota > Metazoa > Arthropoda > Insecta > Coleoptera > Phengodidae > Phrixothrix > Phrixothrix hirtus. Next base: position 9,075 of record JAHWXV010892772.1, read on the forward strand.
GCCCTTTCAATATTTTCGACGATTTCATGTACTATAGCTCAACCTAAGTAACTTCCATGGAAACATCTTTAGTTACTTGAGAATCCATTCCTCTCGCTAAGTTAGTCAACGCTAAATCCGCTTGGGAAGTTCGTATCAATCCTTGCACGACTTAAATCCTGTTTGACCTGTGGCAACATCACTAACTGACATATTACAGTATATAAAGGAAAGTGATGGGAATTATCGAGAACTATTAAACAAACTAATAAATGTATTAGAGACAAAAAAGTGATTTAATGTTATTTATTTACATTTATCTTTACCTTACATCAGTTATTAGATAAAAACTTTAATCTATTTAGTTCTTTTGATTTATAGTTTTCATAGTATAAATTATTCTAAAGTGTTACCTTGTTCATAGCATTAGCTCAATTCTAATTGAAAATTCTACGAACAACTATATTTTTGCATTTTATATTACCATCAAGCTGCATGTTATATCGGGAAAAATGTTAACATTCTTTTACTACATCCTATTTAAAATTTATAATATCAGATCATTAGCAAGTTCTTGATCCCTAATCATTACTTTTACATATTTTTCAATGCGTATAATAAGTAGTAGTTTCGTAAAAATTTTAGGCTAAAGTGATTAAATTTAATGGCATTTGTTAACATCTGAGGTTATTAGAGTTGCCGTTGGATACAAAAATCATGTATCATTTCGGACACGATTTGAGAAAAGTATACTAAAATTTATACTTGCAGATTTGTAGGGGATGAAAATATTTTTAGAATAATTGATGCACGGTAGCAATTCGGACACGACATATGACTGTTTTTCTGAGTTAAGCGTTTTCGAGTTTTTGGGAGCCCGTGCAATGCCCAGTGTCATATGCAGTAAAATATTAGCGTTTTTCTGTTTTATCATGATATTTTGTATCGTGTTGGTCGTTAAGTTTTCTGTAATTTTGCATAAATTTTATTAAATATGTAACTCCTTTACTTGACTTCTTTGCTTAGTGGCGTGGTTTCTTAGATGGGTAACCAAAAGTTCAACATTTTCTGTCAGTTCGTTTAGGAATTACTAAATAATAACAATATTTTTAGATTGACCTTCAAAGGGTGATATCTCCCTGAGCCTTCATTTTAGGTGGCGTGTTTATGTGAACTTTGTTACATACTTTGGCGAGTAATATACGCTCTTCAATTATTTGAGACTATTTTTTGACATCCGGTATATGCCGGCCCTGGTTGATGTAGTGGTTAGATTGTTTGCCTCTGCACTTAAGGAACGCGACTTGAAATGTGATTGAGATCGTAAATTTTTCAGACTATTAGAAAGTAACATCGCAGACCTTGTGTAATTGCGATGTTTTGCAGGTTAAAAATCGCTACTGGTGATAGAATTTCTCCAGATTGGGCAACATATTGGTAAGCCTGACGAAATGAGCTTAGTAGTTGAAGTCAGTAGGTCTAAAAGGATTTCCGCATTCTAAAGCCTCAGTCACAAAATAGAATATAAAAATAAGTATGTTTTATACAGGACATCCTGGATATAAGGTATACCGTTTAACACACGTGTACCCAGGCCCTTTGTGAGCATAAACTTTTAGAAGTTTTTTATCTAATTAAAAAGTAGTCGTTTGTAAATTTTCGTTGAAAAATCTGTATATCCTTTATTATGAAAAGTATTTAAAAGTATAAGCACTTTGTTTTTGTTAACAAAGTATCATTTTGCATTTCCAATTAATGTACTTTTCGAGTCAAGGTCGCCAATTGTTTTAATAAAAGGTAGTCAAACGTCTTCTTTTAAATTATCCAAATTTTCTTGTATTATAACATTATTGCTCACTAATTATAATTATTTATGCATTAATTAATATAAACTTATTTTGTAAATATCTGAAATTGAGGTATGTTTGGTTCACATTAATTTATATGAACATACTTTTTATTGAAAATAAATTATGTAAAATTTTATGCAATTTATTTACCATTTAGATTTTAACTACAGTAAAACTCTGTTACAATGAAATTGAAAATTGTAAACATTTTGTTGTAACAAAACGACACTTGTATGACCTATAAATTAAAACCGGGTACATAATTATGTACAATCGAGTGCAAATAATTTCTCTTCGGCGCGCTTCGCGTTGCGTGAGTGATCGGAAAAGTAAACTTGTCGCTTATTTAAATGCCGAAAAGTGAAACAGTTGAATTTAAGTGAAAAATGTACGAGCTACCGAAGGTAATCGAAGGTCAAATAAATTACCAAAATTCAGAAAAACTTCCGTAAACCTCCGCTAACTCATGCAGTGCGTTGCGCGTTGAAGTGAAATCCTTTGCAGGGGATTCCACTTTTACAATTTTCGTCGTGCAGCCTCGTATAGAGAAACGGATGTATATATATTCAAACACATGAAATAAATTCTAAGCAACGTTATTCTCCACACTTGTGGTGTATCGCCGCGATTAAGTAAGCAATAAGCTTTACGGAAGCTTTACTAAACTTTTGACAGTCTCGGTAGACCTCGGAGGGATGAAACGTACGTATCTCATTTAAAGGTAACTTTATGTAAACATAAAGTCACGAATAAATTGATATGCATTTAAAAATTACGGTGCGCTGCGCCATATTTTACAAACGAGCGATATGATTTACATGTCTAACGGAGTTCTTGATTCGTACTTATTTTAAAACTCCCTTATCAGTCGCTACATACGTTTATCAAATGCAAATAAGTAAATTTAATTATCTTCTTTGATGATTAATTCTCAAAATTAATTAATCTTTTTAAATTCAGTTCATTGTAAAAGATCGTAAAATCTGATTTACAATAATTAAAGTGTTCATTATTTCCGACCGTTCGTTATAAATGTGTTCGTTGAAATCAATCGTAAAATGTACGCTGATAGACGTAAATCAGTTTGACTTGAAATTTTGTTTGTTATATCACGGGTTCGCTATAACAAAGTTATATTGTATTATCACAAAATTTGATATATATATATATATATATATATATATATATATATATATATATATAT
>JAHWXV010892893.1:0-14195 GCA_024586415.1 Phrixothrix hirtus
TGTAAGGATGTTTATAGGATTAAGGGCCAGTTGCACCGTTTCCACTTAAACCATACTTAAATTAAGTGTCACTCAATAGTTATAGAAACAATGTGGTAATGATGGTTATTACCAAATTTAAGTAAAAAAAATAGATGCGGCGCAACTGGCCATAAAAGATAAACAAAAGATACATTTAAGACAACCTTTATTACTGAATGCATACTGGTCAATTGGTTACATGTACAGAACAGCTTTACAACTTACATGGTTGTTCAAAAGCACTTACATATCCTAACCTAAATTAAGTTCCCCGCTGCACCGTTATGGTAAGTATCATTGGACTTTTAATGCAAAAAAATCACTAGAGATTTAGAATAGATTGAATAAAACGCCAACAGTGCAGTTGGGCTCATTTGTATTTTCAACGTTTATACACATTCCCTGTTACACTACATAGTACAATTTGAGTCCTTAAGTTATATAATTAATTTTCTTATTGAAATGTATTTATTATACGTAATTATTTGGATTGAATAGTACAATAAATCAGATTTGATTATAATTTTGTTTAATTTCTTTGATATCACCGTGACAATTTGGCCTGGTCCCCTGAGTATACCCTTCCCTCGGACTTGACAAACATCAGTTCTATGAGATTCTATATAGACTTAGATCAGAATACAATAATACATAATAACCCGATGTCCTTTCATTTACGCACACGTCCGAAGCCTAAATTGTTAAAGACCGTTTTTAAAATATTTGAAAGACGTGATAAACCTACTGCTGCGGGGATGCTTAAAGGTATCTCAGTTGCGATAACATTTTTTAAAAAATTGTCTAGTTTATCACATTTTAAAACCTGATAAATAACGGAACTAAATAAATTCAATATTGCCATTAATATTCGATTATACTTGTTCTTAACACACAAACAACGAAAATAAATTTATTTATTAAAACACAACCATAGTTAAAGTGCAGGTAATCATAAGGCAGACACAGTCATTATAGGCGAGTCTCAAAACAAAGGAACATTTATAACAATGGAAGAAGTTAAGGCTCGATTCCCATCGAAAAAGTTATTTTGATTGTTTAAAAAAATATCCCCACCTACTTGCCCTACTACTTCAATTTAACAACTCAATAAATTTAATTAAAATGCTATACTGGAATATACAGACATTAACTGGACTAGAGTTAGGAGGGAACTGTTTAGGCCATCGATTACAACTTCAACTAATATAAGGATATAAAATATTTAATAATTCAAGTGATGCTAAACACGGTAACAGTTTAAATACTCCTAACGAACATACATAAGTTTATGTCACGCAACAATCATTTTCATCGATGAAACAGATAAGATTGTTCGTACATAAACTTAGATAAAAAGAAATAATAAAGTAGGCACAGTATTAAAAATGAACACACTTAAAGTACCAATTAAAATTAAACCCAAAACCTAGAACAACTTAAACCTAAAAAAGCGTGCATCTATGGAACTAAAATTTTTAAGTAAAACAAAAAGGATGTGTCATTATTTAACAAAAACAATCAGAAATGGCATCCAAGATTTCATAATTCAAATATGGCAGTCTAATTCTTTATTAAATTTTTTTTTATAGACTTAGCTTAAATATATTCTATCTTATATTAAGTATGCATTTTTCAATAATATTATATACTATGAAATCATAACAATTGTACAGAGCTTTGTAATTATCAGCCGATATACACATATATTGCATTAAATATTAAATATACACAGCATATAAGCGTATGCGAGTTGCAAATCGAGATGCAATCTCGCTCTGAGCAAGAATTTTCTAGCAAATTTTGGCACGTAAACTTTGATATTTTATCTGAAATGTCCACAAACTAAATCATCGATAGCACCCGAATCTCGACATAAGGCATGTAAGTCCCTCTTACGTCACAGATCGGTTTAAAAATAAGAACACCGAAAATAATTTAAAATATATGCAGCTAAATTTACGAGCACCTTTTTAATATGGACCTACATGTTCTTACTTTCTCACTTAAAACTCACTGTGCTGCAATCTTAATTCCTAAACAGTTCGTTGAAGTTGATCCGAGACAGTGTCATTTTAAGTCACCATCAAACACAACCTCAATCACCTGATATTCCCTACAGTCTTACTAGCATATCGTGGATTATTCTAAATGATATAGCCTAAATGCGTAAAATTACTTAAGAGAGCTTAACTATTCAACAGTTTTAAGGCATTTTAAGTTTAGACATATACCACTATCTTTGTGTTTAGCTAAATTACTTGTAATTAGGCTCCAAGGCCTAAAACAAAATTACTTTCTCTTGGAATGGATAGAAATAAGTTTATTATGGCACAACGTTAGAAAGTTTAAGTAGACTGCCAAAGTGATAGTCATAGAGTGATTAAAAATATGGCACAAGATAGGAATGACTGGAAAAGTGAGTTGGAACACTTAAAATCCAGTATCGAAAGACTAATTTAGAACATTTGTTATTTTTCTTGTTTAAGGAACAATTCTGATCTTACTGAAATATATATTTATAAATCATAGTGAGTTGCATGAGGTGCATTGCCGTCCGGTAGAGTATACTTACTTGTTGGGAAATTTAGTAAATTATTGAAAAGTTCTTATTGCACAGAAAGTAATTTCATTTCGGGCATCGGGATGTTCTACAAAAGAAACAACAGTAAATGAATGAGTCAATCATCTACTTTTGTAAAAGTGATTTAGAAAGGAATGTATTGCTATTAAAGAGAATATGTGATTATTATCATTATCGTAACTTAATCCTAAATAGTGAATATCCTACATAAACCTGAGAGAGTGGGCCTAACGATCGGCATAAATCCCACAACATACTACTCTAACTTCCAGGCATCATAACCGTATGGGCGCCTTGCCCCTATCAAGTTAATGGCATGAAACATAGCATATGTTACATTTAATCTACTTTTTATTTATATAAGACATACATAATTTCAAATATCTTTTTACAGTTGGCAGTTCCAGCTAGCTTAATCTCTGATGAGATCAACAAACTAAATAAGGACCATAAGTTTCCGCACTGACCTGCCTGTAACAGATTAGTGAAGAAACTTTGACGTACTATCGAACAATCAAAAAACACCTTATTTATATAAAAACTTTAATGTCGTTCAATTGGTAGAGCTAGTTTAATTAAAATTTGTACATCTGGGAGAGTTAAAGGGGGGCAAAAGACGTTAACTGTCTCTTAAAAATACACCCAATCTTATATGTTTTAGAAACCCTGTCTAAAATGTCAGGCCCGTGATTAAAATTGCACATTTAGAGGCACTTATGTTTGTGCTACGCAGAGAATTTTCACCCAACAATGGCAGTTAATACTTTCACAAAAAATATACTACACCCTGCATTTGTTTTGTTTGTCTACTTCACATCACTGCCATTATCAGGCATCTCTTAACCTACTTAACTATAATTAATTGATATAATCAGCATGCAAACATGACCTACAGCCCTGAATTAAAAATGATCCTTTCTTAACAACTACCGATACATTAGAAGGCACTGAGAAACAACACTCTAAATTTATTTTAATTAAAACACAGTAAAGCCTTGGTTATTCGTTCTCCCATTTAAAAATCGTTAACATGAAATTGGCATTTTAAAAGTATTAAAAAATAATTTTAATTATTCAACATCTACATTTTTCAATAGGAATAATCAAAACTTTACTGTAAACAATGAGAATTTGCTCGAATAGTTTCGGTAGGCATTAAAGAGAAGGAGGGGTCACCTCTAACAAGGCCCCACATTGGTCATCTTTGCACATATATAAAATTCGCAGTTTGTCATAATTTCATATTTAATATTCCGAATTGGAACAAACAAATTAAATACTAAAACACTATCACAACCTTAGTTGGAAGATTTTGGCGGGAATTCAAGAGTAAACAAATTTTTTAAACAATATGACACCTACAATTGTCTTTGGTATGCATTGACAAGTTGTATTTCATAAGTCAGATGGCAAGAATGTGCAGTTCATAATAAGCACATAATTTTGTTATCAAAGAAAAAACAAGAGCAACTGCACATAAAATAAAAAATAATAACAACTAGTAACACGAAGCGTACAATTTAAATAATACTCAAAGAAGGAAGTATTGCACGTTGTGATACCACACAACTATTAACAAGCTAATTTGTAATACTAAGTATTGACTAAATGCTGCCGCTATCTTAAGTAACCGGATAAGTAACCTAATCCTAAATACCCACCAACCATTAACGACTTAGAATTGGACACATTTAATTTTTTTTTAATTAGACCACCATATTTATCTTACATCTTGGACTTATTTTTACTTAACTAGCTTCATTTATTCGATAATTTGATAGTTACCGATTAAATAAAGGTCAACAATTATTTCATTTTTTTGATCTTAAGCTCAGGTCTGTACAATTACAGGGACAACTGAAGACCAGCAAGCCACGATTCGGAAGTTCTCTTTGAATGTTATTACGACAAGTTGTCAGAGGCACATAGTTTGGTATTATAAATTGGCGAACGGGCGCACCTACTAACTATAAGCTTAAGCATGAGACACATTTGTATTGCTAGTGTACGTAAGCAGCCGCATCAAAAAATAAAACTATACATAAATCTTGAAAATTGTTCTTGCGTTATTCTAAAAACTATCACTACGGAAGGCTAGATTCGTAATGCCAGGATCATCAACTTATATATTTTACCGGCACTAACATTCCGTTAACAATCGTTAATTTTGAAGAATTGTACAGCTACTTAAGCAAAAGTAGAATCTATCGCAGGCACAATTCGTTGAAACGATAATTGAACCGTCTAACAATTAACAATTTGTACATAACAAGTGAGGTAGATAGGGCACTTTTTAATATTTAAACGGAATCGAAAAATAACATTATTTGAAAAATTTAGTTTTTCTGTACATACTCGGATAAGTAAAACAATTTTCAACTTTACTAATAACCAAGATTATTATTATTCAAGCCCTATGCAAAATGATCATTTAACTTTGGATGCTGATATATGTACATGCAATCAGTCTTCTGTATCCGTAAATTGAAAATATTACACTGCAAATAAACAAGATACTGGCTCAAACCCAATTTTTCAACCAGACTATTTGTTAAAAATTATATGTTAAACCAAACTCTTCAAATATTTATTGTAAAGTTCTCTTTATTCCTTGAACTAATCCAAGACTGTTTTTATGTTGTTTACACATTTTAATTTGTGAATCATCATATACTATGCTGGTCAAAAAAGTCATATATTTAGCAAATACATTATCCTTGGAATTTAGATTGTCGTTTAGTATATGACTGAGGTTATTTGATGTTTTATTTAATTGCAACATTTTGATACATATGGAGATGAATTTTATTTTTGTTTAAATTTACAAATTAAAAATGAATGTAAAGAAAAGGAAGAATTAAAATTTTGAACTATTTTAAGCAAAAGACGTTATTTGATAAATTGTAATAAGTCTCATATACATGTTGACTGCATATTAATAAAGCATGGCGTGATCACCAGACTGAGCATATGTTTTGAGCAAGTGTGAAATAGCAATGGAAATTCACATCTTCTAGCTCATCTATAATCACGCACTATGCGCATGATCAGCATGGTAACGTAAACCAAAGTCATGTGCTACATTAGAAAAAACAATTTCAAGAAACTTACAGATTTTTCAGGCATTTTTTACCATTATTCCTTAAACTAAATATTAGAATAGTACAATTTTATACTGGGAAGTTGTGTCCTACGGATACAGAGAACTAACTGCAATACTTTCGAATACATACAAAGAACTATATTATTTACATGTTGATAAATCAATCACAGGCAACTTACTTGCATTAGTCTGAAGATGAGCATTAATACACATAATACAAAAACAAAAGATGAAAGCAACTTTGCAAAGATATACAAAGATGATTATTTAGAAAATATTCAGGTGTGCGCAAGATAATTTTTTTTATCTCTTATTACCTTACCTATTATTTCCTAATAAATAAACTTTAACACTGATAATATATGATTTGAATATCTCTTATTTGATAAATAAATACATCTAATTTATTTAAAGGTCACAATGTCACAAATGCATCATAGATGTATAGTTATTAGCATTTGCAGAGCCCTATAATTAATAAATACATGTAGTTAACGGTTTAGAAGTGCCATAGGACAGATGTGGCCAATAAGTCAATTGTACAAGTTGCAGATAGAACAATTATCACTGGTCATGGAGACATATTGAGTGCCAAACATCGTGATTGCAAGGATCAAAAAGTGTAAATTATATTCCATTATGACATTACTGTTGAAAAAGATGTGACCTTTAAAGTCACCTGCACACTAAGTAACCACCAAAACCTTAGACCAACAAATACACATTAACTGTTAATATAGGTGTTGGACCAAAAATTCACAAGTCGTGTTATAATTTGCCACACAATGCAATACAGTAAACCATTTATTGTAACTTTAGCAACAAAAAATCATAAAACCGACCCTGAAAAATTAAATTTGATTGTTTAAACAGTGAATTTATTTAATCCTGTAAACATGATGTGGACTGAATTAAGTAAAAATCTCCTTATTTCATTAACTTAACATTTCATCTTTATTTATATTTGACTACTTTCATACTTTTGAAAAAGTTTAAAAAATATATACAAAACAAGGAGATTTTTACTTAATCCAGCCCACATCCTGAATATTCTAAATTAATTAATTCAGTGCTAAACAATTATATTCAAATATCAAGGAATTTTTTTCCATATTATTTTAAATAAAAACTGCAATCATGCTGCTTGGTATATCTTGATCTATTTTTGCAATTATCTGTAGCACTCATACATAAAAGAGAAATTGGCCACCCTGTTATAGATAATAGAAAAACAAACCATAACATTCGGTTTTGAATAAAAATAAACAAAGTATTCATTGGAACAACAACCTTAAAATATTTAAATTAGCACCATTATAACACTTGAAAGCTAGCTGAATATTCTCAAAAGAAGCACACCTTTGTAAGGAACGTTGCAAGAAATATCGAAACAAGATTGTCAATGGCTTACAGTCGAAAATATCGATAAACACTAACCTAATTAATTATCAAGGAAAAGTACATAAGATGAGTGTGTCCCATAGCTAAGGCTCGGTAAATAAATTTTGTTACTTTCACATAACAAATTCCGTTAAACTTCTATAATTAAAACATAGAAAATAGGTAAGAAATGTTTTGCATCACGTCTGCTTAATTAATGATATGGCTCAAAAAACTTAGAACATTCCAACACACACGCTAAACTTTGGCATTCGAAAAGTCTTAATTGTATAATAAACTATTGCCAGCAATTTACTACAAATTTATTTTAGAATTACACGAACATTTCAATATGTTGAGTCGTAATAGTATTAAAAGAATAAATTTTATCACATATTATTGCAACTAAAGTTTGTGATGTGTATTGTTAAATAAAGCGTATACTATGCAGCGGCATAACTTTACCTTGTAAAATTATATAAAATAACAAATTTCGACACGAAGATTCTTTTATTAATAAAATTTGATAAAAATGAATATTTTGAATAAAAATTCAATATTGTAACAAATAATATCAATTCATAATTTTAAATGCAAACAAGCATGACTAGATTAATTAATAAAGCAACAATTAAGACCTCCTCTGATCCATACTAAATATTTATATTGCATACCAACACAGAAATGATGCCTGAATATCTGCAAAACTGCATCCTTTTATTTTTGCTACCTCAAATACATATCTCAAAATTTCAAGGTTCAAGGGAGGTATTTAAAATTGTATCACTGGCACATACGTCGAAAAAGCTTAGAATTCGCACTAACCTACTTCCAAAACTTGTTCATCGCAAGGTGTAACAGATATCTTACAGTTTTATCAGTTTAGCCAGTTATGCCACTGCAATTACTTCTGAACATATTAAAATGCAATTACTTTGACGGACATTTGCAAGCTTCTTAACCTACCGAACACCAAGTTTATATTCTATTCTAAGGCAGATATGCCGTCTAAATACATATATTTATGTTTACTGTTCATATATTATATTTTTATTCATTAATATATAAGATATATAGTTTTAGTGGCTTGATTATAAATATACTTGAAACACAAGTGGCACTTGGATCACAAATACTGTAAAACCTAAATCAAATACTATGTGTCTATATCTCGAAATAGATTTTTTTTTTAAATTTTCAATTGGCGTCTAGTAAGTCCTTTCTTAATTTGGTATTTACGTATCCAATCGCTTTTCTTTTTAATTTCACGTAAATTTTGCATGGGAAATCATGAATACTCAAACACCGATTGTAAAGCCAAAGAGGCCACAGTAGTGAATGTTATTGTGCACAATCTATCATCTATCATCTTAAATCTCTAATATAGATCCATAAGCTGAGCTTAACTTAACCTAACAATTTTTTTAGGGATTTTTTATTTTTCTCATTAAATAAACAACTCTAAACTACATTTTTGAAGGTACATAATGTCAGACATAGATTATTAAATTATTAAACTAGACGAGTACTTTCAATTGTCCAAACGACAATCACGACAACGTATGCAATTTTTAATGCATACACAGAAAGTTTGTAAGTAATCACAATGCCAGTATGGTATGTTGCACATTTTAATTTTAATCTGCAACCACCGTCCCTTTGCGCCTTATCTTAAAAATTTAACCTTACATCTAATTTTATTAAAAATACCCTATAAAATGATTTAAATAAAAATAAAACAATTCTCTATCCCTTTTGGTACATTTATTATACTATATGTAATTACTTTATGTATTTAGTCGACTTGTACCTGTTTTTGCCTTTTGACCTATTATGGCATTTATTTTTTTAGAAGCCTATTCATTAATAAGGTAACGCGAACAATTAAAGAGTGCTACATAGGAAGTAGTTTTACTACCAAAAATACTGCTATATTCTGAATATACCCTATTCGAAGCACGTTTTTATGGGGCGTTACCATCACATAATAATAGAAGATGTCACAAAGGCATTAGAAACACTCAGAATTGGCTGTCAAATATAAGCAAATACACAACAAGAATTCCCAACTACCAAACCTTAAATACTAAATAATATCGTTAAACCTAATTTAATACATACACATACTAGGGATTGGCAATAAGATACTAGATTTTTTAGAAACTATGGAACTCACAGGTAGGCTAATCGAGAGGTCAAGGTAAAGCGTTTTCTTTTGTAGTTTTAAAGCAGTGAATTCGTACCTCCCGATATATTAGCCTTTTGCACCATACATTTATTGTATTTTGCACGTCCAATCACCATTACCCTTTTGGTTTCTTTATATACACATGGCCAATTTGCAGATTGTTGTATATTGCAAATATTATATTCCTCGTCCACAATCAAACAGTGCTGTGTAAATAATTATCGGAATAAGGAAACATAAACATCAATATCACAGATTATTTGTCTTTAATAAAACTATTTATTTGGTTTAATTAAAAATGATTCAGTCAGAAAAACTGTCTTTAGAGAAGGAGAATACTAAGCACTGTTAAAAAATGAAAATTAATGCTACGCACTTACAAGAAGATGCTGTCTAGTGTGACCTCGATTTCTTAACAAGTCATAGTTCATTCGATAGCTTATATATGTTTGCATCAATGGGTTTTCCTATTAGAGAAATTTCGATGTATATCTATGCTCTCAGCTGGCCACTTTTTGTGTCGTGGACAAGTGTGCAAATCTTGGCAACGATTTCCTGTTTTCTATATTTTTTTCTTTTATCTTTATATGAGAATATAACAGCTGAATATAATGCCACATTTATTAAGTTTTATTAATGTCACGAGGTTAATAACATTTTTACAAATAATATCAAGTTAAGAAAACAATTTTGCCAAAAATTGTAATTAATTATAAAAATATAAAGTGGAAAATTGTCGGCGAAACTTCAACATTTAACCCCAGCAGAAAAGGTAGCTAAGCGGAAACCTATGGAAGCAGCTATGCTGCTTCATTAATAGGGTGCATTCTGTCTCGACTTATACTCTACAGGTACAAATTTCTCATAAATGAAAATGCATTGAAGCAAACCATTTTAGGCTTTTCATTCTGCATATACAAACTATCACATGAGCTATGACTCGCCTGGAAATTGAGTTCACAATTGCTGGCATCTTCTTGTTAGTTGTGTCATGTATAATGGTAACCACAAATGGAAGTGTCATACATTGCAACTTGTTGTTTTATCAAAAGAACACGCTTATAATAAGCATAATGAAACTTAATGTAGTTAAAATTTTAAAATACAGGCGGCCCCATGTATCCACAAATCCCACAACTTCAACTCAAACTCATGCCAATGAAGCCAAAGCTTTATTAAATGTCATAGGTAATCTAGAGACAAATTTGTCTAAATTATTACAAATGTTACATCATTTTATAACAAGGTCCTGAAACCGATTCTTCATGAATACTGAAAAACGACCACAGTTAAAAAGTTTAATTCGAACAGATGCATTGGTGCCACCAGTTGCATATTTTTGTGTATTTGACTGATCTATTCCACCTTGGAAGAACAACTTTAGAAATTATGTTCACTGAATAGAGCAACTCCTTTGATGGGAGTAATCTGATCAAGTGATTAAACTGCACCAATGTACATGAAGTTTCAGTCGAATTCAAAATAAATTAAGTCGATAGGGGAAACTTAATTTTAAAAAATGTATGACATTTAGATGGCAAAATATTTTCCTAAATTAGGTTGCGGCATAGCTCGAGGAATAAAATTTACATATATAACAATCAGCTGATATACAAGTTGGTTACAGATAAAATTTCTGTTATAAAATACAATATTAAATCTAAAAATTTATTGTTCCGTTAATTTACGATATGACTTAACAGCTACTGGCTATGTGGACCCCACCAACCACTTTTATTGGTAATAGTTTTTAAACTTGCAAAATACTTTAAAAGCTAACCAAGCTTTAAAGAAGAGCTCTTTAAAACGGAAACGTTTTTTTTTATATTTTTCATATTTTTAAAAATTAAAAAAGCCACTTAATAGTCACAGCACAGTTGTGTACATTAAATACATATGTTTTGTAATGTGTAAGTGTATTTATTATTTTGTAACTATCAATTTGTAGAAATTTTCTTCCGAATTGCTCGACATCAAATTCCGACAAACGCGTGACAGTATGGTCATCGAGATGAGAGAAATTGAAGAGGACCGCAGTAACAAAGCCACGCACGCAACCATTTGTACATAAAAAAATATCAATGCATTTTAGCATTTTAAGAGATATAAAGATCTTTAATCAGTCTTTTCACTAGAAACAGATTGGTAACATTGGCAAACTGACTACAGTTTTCTTTATTTATCAAGAAGGTGGGACTAGTGCTATTTAATAATTGTAAATAATGGAAATCAATTGTGCACGAAAAATTATTTTAGCTACCCCGACTACATACATACATGAAGTCTGTTTGCCATTTATTTAAATGTGTGCATCAACAAAGACTCACAGTCCACTACAATTTCTTTTTATGTTGAATCGCACTCACATTCATACCGTTAAGTTATAGATTAATCGATTATCATGAACACCACAATAACACAATGTGATTGTTGGCATTCATAGTGAAATTTGTGCCACCCTCGACAAATTAAAACATTATGCGTTGCGATATTGCTTTTAAAATATGATTGATCCCAAACGGGAATTTTATCTAATCACTCATTTGGCAAGTTTCGTCGAGTGTGGCACAATTTCACATACGAACTAATCACAGTACATATGGACTATTATATTATAAACATATCCAAGACATCTATGGCTAACATATAAAGTACATAGAATACAGATATAATAAAATTTATATATATATATTTCAGCTTAAACTAGAAACGATATATTATATTATTAGCTATTATTTAGTGTTTATTACTAATTTTATTTAAGAATACTCTCAGCGTGCAGTCTAATTTGATTGTGTGGTGTTATTTTAGCTGCGCCCAAATCAGCAGGGCGATCTCACAACGAATTATAACAAAATATGATTTGTATGTGTATTTTGATATTAGGAAGTGGAGATCACAGGTTTGTGGGGTTAACAGAGTAATATGTGCACTTTCTTGCGCATAACTTAAATAACTTACAAACGTTTCACCTAAAAAGTTATCGTCGTTTTAGTTTAACAATTGCACATTTATTACAGGCACTAACTTAAATAAGTGAAAAACAACGTAAGAATACTTAGTGCCCATCGATGAAATCAATAATAACAGATTTGACTAGTAACATGGAATTTTGTACTGACAATTTTAGATGAACGTTTTTCCCAACAAAATTGCATAACATGTATCCGCAGATAAGAATAAATTCTAAAGGCTATCTTTACATACTAATTTAATGCATAACGTGATTGAAAGGAGATATGTCAAAAGAATTAATTGTAATCTGGAATACAAGATACATGCGCAATGCACCAGCCACACTGGGAAAACAAACACATACAAACAACCTAGGTACATTAATCATCAACATCTATGTACAAAGTTAGGAAAATATTTGATTGGAGAAACAATTCAACGCGTACTTAACTTCCAAAATTAATATTAAATACAGGACATCTTATCGTTTTGGTCAAAAACTGAGAGACTAGTTTGGGTTACGTTACAGAAACATCGCACAGTACGCAGTTGAGCTTATCTTCGTCAAATCGAAGCAGTCAAAATTTGGAATATTAAGCTTAAGTCACATTAGTTTTTGCATAACACAGTTGCGTTAAGTGCTCTCTAATACTTATTACAAACAATATTTCGAAACGACATAAACAGCAAAAAAAATAAATACCAACAAAATCAATATAATAATTGATACTAAAAACGTACTAAAGAAAAAATCTATAAAAACAATACGCACTTTTATATCGTCTCGAAATTAAAGAAAAATGTACTACATTTCTAAAACAACAATTCTAAATCACCATAAAATTAAATATATTATATTGTAACAATAAAAGATCATTAAATAATACAGCAATAAATATCTTGTATGACGAAAAAATCTTTAAAATCTAATTTAAAATTTGACAAAAATATTCATATGCAAAGACACTTGAAAAATTACATTGACTCACCGCTACCAAGCAAGTCTCCCGGTAAAAAAGAATTTAAACTTGATGGGGTAGCTCTAGATTGTTCTGAGCTATCTAAGGTAGTAGATCCCCATAAACTAGCAGTTGAAGGATTATTCGGCCAACCAGTACTCCATGTATCACCTCCAGTACCAGGTTGTTTACTACTATTTCGCCAGCCACCAGAAGATCCTTGTTGCGATGCTACCTGTTGTAATAACGCTTGAGCATCCCAATCGGTTGGATTTTCTGCTAAGATTGTCGTGTTACCCAATACACAATTATTTAATGCAGTTTGTGCCTAGAACGAAAAAGATTATTACAATCCTCTATCATCCGGAAGTATGTTTGTTTTAGTTGTCAAAAAATACCTCATAAAAAAATTCATCACATTCAGTCAGTAATTGGATCCGTTGTGTTTAATCATAGGTAAATAATGATAGGAAATTACTTTGTAATTGCCAAGTTACATTTTACAGACTATTGTCATCATATAAAAGCATATACATATGTAAAATATATTATATCAAAATTATACAAGGCATGTTTTTTTAAGGGCCATTTTACATTTGCCGCCAATAGACATGGCGGAAGATGATGACATTAAAGTAGCACATTTATTTATATTATCAATCATCTGTTAGCAACAGTACCTTAACCTTATTCATATTAGTTGCTGTGTATAGCCTGGCTGAAATTCATGCTAAAATAAAAAACTTCACAAGTTGTAAAATGCGATTAGTAATTTGTTATCTATCTGCAAAAAATAATTTGTTACTAAAATTCATAGAGAAATTTGTAACATTTACGGACTCAGTGTTATGTGCAAAGGTAATGTTCGAAAATGGTGTTATGAAAAAGGAACAAGTGTAATGATCTCCTCTAACTGTGATTATAGATAAATTGAGTGAAAATGCAAATGAAAAAATCCATAAAAACATATGATATACTGTTTCTCAATTATCGATTGAATTTCCTTTT
>JAHWXV010893006.1:0-14251 GCA_024586415.1 Phrixothrix hirtus
TCTTTTGACAAGGCTATTAACATAGCCGCTTTAAACGTACAACTGAAGTAGATTTTATATTTGAGTAATCGATTTTAGTTGTACTAGAAGGCGACTTGTTAACTTCATCTTTTCCTCCATTGTGACAATAAGATATGTGATGTGTTATGTACAAGTACACGATATAATAATTGCCAACACGTGTCGGTGTATGGCGACTATTTCATCGGCGGCGAGTTGACCGGCGGCGAGTCGACCGGCGGCGAGATGTCCCCGCGGCGAGATGACGGTGGCGAGACGGTGGCGGCGAGTCGACGGCGGCGAGGTGTCCTAGACCCGTTTTCAAATGCGGTGTAAAATCTTGTCTTGCAAAGAAGGTACCCCAGGTGCTTACTTTAATTTTGATCAAATTTGAATATGTTGTAGACAACGATAACATAAAAGGCTCCGATTTCTTTTATCTGCACTTAACGTTTCGTTTAGCACAGAAGAAATTATTTTGGCGCTTGCTCATTCAAATCAGCCTACTGTTTCTGTTTGAAACTGCCAAAATGATCGCATACAGGTTCAACTTTAAGGTTTGTTCTTACCCCATAAAATGGTTTAAGAGCAGATAGAAAAGTACATGTCTCTCAGATTTTAGTTGTCTACACGATATCCAAATTTTATTAAAATCGGGGTCGGATAAATTACTTATTAGTAGGTATCAAATTTTGCGCATTCATTTCAGTATCTCTCAAACTGCTAAATTGCTATAATTCTATGTATAACTCTTCTGAGTAGTTACTTCATATAGTTACAACAGTAAAGGGTTTTATAGACCTTTTCAGTTGTTAGGCATTAACGCTATTTGAAATTATAATATTCATATTATACCACTTAACATTATTTTTTATTGCTTTAGTAATTTGGTTTCTGTCACTTTTATATAAATATGGTTTGATTTTAGAATACTATATATGCATTATTAACCTAGATAGCCTTCCTCGAAAACAACGTTACCTTTCATAATAAAAACCTTAATCAACATTTTAAAACTATCCTAATATAAATTACATTTATATCTGTGTATATCAGAAATACATTTTTTCTCGAGAGTGATAATACATAATAATACTCAAATTGCTAATTCTTTTATAAAGGGTGCATCACTAATAACAACATCGAGATATTAAAAAGCTTCTACAACGGCTCTTTATAAATATGAATATGTATAACACTTTCAACAGGCGTTACAAATACCCTGAAACGGAAAACTACATGAATTAGCTTTTTACATTTGGTGGTAATCGCCCATGAATAAACAAGGCGAGACCCTTTTCTGCTATTCACTGTAGTTATTCAGATTTTAATACAATTTCTCTTTGTTCATCTACAATGTAGTGATAAGGGCTCTTGATCACATTTCCAACGATATTTAAATGAATGCTTATAACAATTTTTGGTAAAAATGCGGTTTTATATTTCAGATTTAAATAAATCGATGGAAAATTACATACAATTTAATATATTTAAAAACGATTATCAAGACGAAAATCTACCAGATTATAGATGTGTTTAAATAATAATTACAGATGGAACATATTACCCATTCGTCACTTTTAGAAGGCTTAACTTATGTGATAAACCAAAAAATGTACAAGGAAGGTAACGTGGGTGCCAGGAGTCTTGGAATCAACTCTTGCTATGGCAGACAGGATAGGTTTTTTTCTTAATTCACACACATATTAAAATTAAAACGTCAAAACAATTAACCAACAAATATAATCTTTCTTAGTCGTTACTGATTATTACAAATTACTACCAAATCTGTATTTATTATTTGTTAAACCTGAAAATGTTCACCCATACGTCGGCCATTATGAAAATACGTTTTCACCATAAATATCTGTTGTTCTTGTGTGAACATTGTAACAGTCAATGACAACTAATAAAAATTACATTTGTTAGTTATTCTTTTCTACGTTATTATTTTAATATGTGAGTGAAATAGGAATGGACCTACCTTGTCAAAGTTATGGTGTCACGGTCCATTTTTAGCATTAAGACAATTTTTAATTCAATGTATAACATTCTTGCCCTTCCGTCTGTTACGCCCATGAGCGACCGCTATTATTAATTTATATAAGATTGTGCTTCGATGGTGTGTATTTTAAATTTCTGTCATCCTGGTATTTTTGGTTTAAATTAATTAAATATTTCGATTTTTTCAATCTAATTATTACTCAATAATTAACTGTTGATTATCTTTTTATTATATTCCTTTTACTCTATTTATCTTCAAAGTTTTTAGCGATACGCGCTTTAAGAAATTCGTCCTGCGCGCTGTCTAATATACTTCTAAGGTCGTTTGAAATCACATTCTATTGTTAACTTCGATTGAATTTATTACTGCGAATATTTTGTGCTTAAAATACTGGTTCTTTCTATTGCTTAAAGAAACCCATCATTTATTAAGATGGGTTTTTTTATATATTGGTTACTTCTTCTTCTTACTATTTAACCTGACTGTCGTCTACGCGTCCGATTAATTTCTTGATGGACAAACACCTGGTGGACACGGATGCTCTATACCTTATAGAAGCCCCGAAGGATGCAGTATAATCTGTCTCATGGACCCTTTCAGTTCTAAGTAGCCTTCCTTATGTTAACTACCTACGTGGACTCCCAGTTGTCTTGTTTGGCTTGACCTCCCGTATGGTTGTTGTTTCACTCCTGGTCTTCTTGCTGCGGCGTTGCTTCTTTGGTTACCACCTGCCATCTACAAGAACAAAGTCGTCGGTCTGTCAAATCATTTTTGCTTTAGATTACTTTCAATTACTTAACGTTATGAATTTTTACTGTTGAACATTTAATAAGTATAATGCTTTTCTATTACTGTAATTCTGTCAACTAAATTAGTTAGATATTTACTCATATAATTTTGATCTTAAGTTTTCATGCGCTGATTTGTAAAACAAAGTACAACTCTGGTTATTTGTTTACAGTTAGGGATTTAGTTTTCGGTTTAAATGAAATATAGATATTGATTTTACAATACTCATTTTGGTTGCAACTAAATTGAATAGTAACTGTCTATTAAATTAAATTTAGTAACTCGCTTAAATAAATTTTACGTTCCTCTGGAACACTTGCTAATTTTTAAACATTAATCATATCTGCCCACAGATTCGTTCTGTTCCTATCTTTAACGTCAATTATTTTGTTATATAATTAACAGTTACACGTAAAGCGTAAATAAATTCTACTTTGATTCAGTTCCTATGTTTTTGGCTTTGATATAACTTTGTACTGGACAGCCAGACTAAAATATAAAAACCTTATCGGCTGCCACATGTTTAAACCTTCAGTGTTTTATTCCGAACTGGAAAACGCAATTATACAATTTACGAACTCTTAATAATTCACTTTTACTTGATTTACAAACATTATATAATTTGTGTAACTTTTAACTTTACCTGCCATTCAATTAATAAATTGTTATTTTGATGTTCCAACAGTACACAAATCTTATTATTTCTTGGTACCTAAATTTCTTTTCAGGTTAGTTATTTTATATAGTAGATTACTAGGTGTATTCAAATAGTTATTTGGCACTGCTATTAGTTCTATGCTATATGTGAATCCTTAGACTCGTATTTTAAATTTATTATTGCTACTGCGTGTTACCTATATATTTTTCGCCTTTAGCATATACAGGGTGCACCGTAAATGTTCTGTTACTTTACACATCTTGCTCTGTAAGTTATTTGTATACTTAAAGGCGTGGCGCTCAAAAGCATTACTTCCTTATCTCTACGATCTTATTTAGATAACTAGTTACTCTACCTTAAGATGATTCAACGGCTCACCACCCTCTCTCCGATAAAGCTATTCGAGCCGAGCAACCCTCTCTTTTATCACGTGAGTTATCCCTCGTTTCCTTTCCTATTTTCTCTCTCTTTGCTTTTTATTCTAGGACAAAGCTAGCTTACGTGGCAATGGCAAGAGTTGATTCCAAGACTTATGTGACATTTTAAAATTGAGTTCGTAGCATTCGTTTCAAATGGGTAGATTAATTTTAGTGTTTATCTAAATCGTTAAGTGAAATAACGAAAGTTTTCTTTTAGGATTATCGAATATTTCATATGAAACTAACTAGCTTAAATAACTCCTGAAAATGAATATAATGAATATAAAGATTCGCTAGATGAAATTCCAACTTCTTAGTTTAGTAGTAAGTTTAAAAAGTTTCTGGTTTGAATTTATTGTAACATACTTTGACAGGTCTTACGTCGACAACTATTCGCCCTATATTCTGTAACACTGTAGCTAAAACTTGATCCCGCAGCGTCGTAAAATTATAAAATGTAAAACTTGAGGATCGAACATTGCTACAGTTTTTAACGAAAGAAAGGAAAGATCCAATGGAATTTGAACAGCTTTTAGGAGTTATTTGTGGTGAATTCCCCTTTGTATTTCAGCAATAAAGAATGGTCAAAGCAATTCCGTTTAGAAAGGGAATACATTGAAGGAGAACCCAGTCCAGGAAGTCCAATAAAAGCGATTATGGAGGAAGGTGTACTGAAATATCGACGGCTAAAGACAAAATAGTTAACATCAAGGTGTAATCTTTCGCAAACCACGGTATTTATAATTCTGCATTATCATCTTGGCATGATTAAGGTTAATGCAAGATGGACACTGAAACTTCTTTTGGATATATAAATTGCTGTTGCAAGAAATTGAGTCACATTAGTTACAGACCGGTTCTAAGTGACTAACACTTTTTCAAAATGAAATCAGACTATTTTTGTAAAGGTTTAGAAAAGCCAAACAAGTAATATAGTAAATGTGTTGAAGTACAAGGCAATTATATTGATAAATAAAAAAGGTTTCCCTAATTTTGTTCCACTATCAGGTTAGGCCGCTAAAATTTTGAAACTTACTACATATATTTTGACTTAATCTTTTTTATTTTATGCTTTACCTTATGTGATGTAAAATGTTATACCTAGATATTCCTAGAAACACATAGGGTTTCACGTGTTTAAAATAAATAGAATTCAGTTTATTCCCAGGTTTCATTTAAAATATTTATTACATTTAAGTACATACACCTATCTACTTAAGTATTTCAAAAGCAGAAAGAGGCTTTTCATACCTTACTAAACTTGATAAGTTCATAATTTGGTTGGAGTTATAATCGACTTTCATGATGGAGCTCAAAAAAATCTCATGCCAACTAAAACAAGGAAATAGTAAGTTATGAAACAAGTGGAACGAGTTGCATTTCAACTGCGAGATAGTTGTTCGAGATCGAGTTGCTTGAGCAGTTAAAATGCCTTCTTACACGCGTCCGATATACTATTTTTTCTAGGAAGTTTTGAAATACATTGAAAATAGAACTTTATTGTGTAAACAGCGTGCCACATATGAATTACGTATTGACAATTCAATTATGTTTTAAGGTAACGTCGATTTTTATAAATAAATACATTATGGCATTCTATTTTGTAATGCGTGTATTTATAACATTTGATAGTCGTCAACTTCAATCACACTAGCTATTTAAATGAAATTTCAACCACTCTAGCTATTGAAATGAAATTTCAATCACTGCAATATAAGTGACACATTTCAGTATTAAGGAGTAGAAAAACGTAGTTTATTGCTAAATACGGGTATTATCTTGCTGTTGCATCGATTGTCTAATATATAGCACCTTCTTATAATTTCTAGATCTCAAAAATGTCCTTTGTGTGCGAATGGAATTTTTTGATATCCTCCAGTAACTATTTTATAATGATATTTATAAATATTGGTTAATTAAATCTTGGAAATACTAACTACAACAGCAATGATGACTAGGTTTTACAACAAATTTGTGTATTCGTACCTTTACCACTAGGTAGAGTGTAATAGATAGAGCACTGCCGACGACTTTCTTTAGGATTCTGGTAACTGCTGTGGCGTCTCCTCCAAACCATTCCAATTTCAATGAGCTCAAGTAGGTAAGTACTTTGTTTAATATGGTCTGCTGTTGCGTAACAGTTATCAAGTAGAAAACGCCTCTGTTCTACAGAAAGTTCTTTACATCTGTAATTACACTTACAATTTATCTAAAAAAAAGAATATTGTGTTACATGTGCTTTCTTAAAGACTATCTTACTTCACAATATCTATCGGTGCTTGTTTTGCCAGTATCTTAATACCACTGCTGGTGTATATTCTTGCCTGTTAGATTACGTCGGTTTCTTTCGTTAATTACACTCTCAGTGTTTCGTTTGCGCCTTGCTAAAATTGTATTATCACTATTTTTAACATGTTTCGCCATTGCGACGCATTTATACACTAACAAATCAAAAACTAGTAAGATGGTACTTTGACACGTTTCCATATTAACATGTGGTGTCGTTTGATACCATCGACATCTTTCAATGTAAAATTTAATTATTAAAATGCAAGAGAGGCACACAGACCCTTCTGAATTAAATTGGAGTTAACACAGAATCATTTTCAAGGAAAACCTCAAAAACAGAAATTTTGGCACTTAGACCCTTTAGAAATTATACTGTTCATTTATAACTGATGTTTAAATAATCCAAAAACAATGAGAGAGGTAAATGATATGTCGTTTAAATAATGGAAACAAAGCAAACCATACATAAATAAATAACCTGTAGAGGTACAAAAACATTTAGAAATATAGATAAATAAAATGTGCTTGAAATCTTTTAAGATAGTAAACAATTATCTTAACAATTACGAAGAGTACAGTCTAATGTGACCAAACAATCCTTACGTGTGAAGTAAAATGTGTTTCTTGGTATTCGGAACGATTTAATTTAAAAATCATTTCATTTCACAAAAGAGAATATACTATAGATTCTGTAATAAAAAGAATTTTCTATAATGGTATATAAATTTTTTTAGTGCATAATACAATACAATCTGGAGATAATTCTTTTATACTATTGTAGTTAATGATGTATTCCCGGCGGACTATAAATTTAATAGTGATATAATAAAGCGTATGACAATATTCCATATTGATTCAATATATTTCGCTCTATATAAAGTTTAATAAAAGTTTATTAAGTTATATATTTGATGTTTACAACTCAAAAGATGAAAATTGCATTAAATTTATTGTTTGTCTATTATGGAAGTAATAAAATTATGAATAGATGCAACTTACTTACCAAGGAAACCACCATCACATGTAGATAGGCCAAATAATCAGAGACAATTACCTGAAACAAAGCTTTTGTTAGACTTATATATTACAAAGGAATATTAAAGGTTTCCTTAAAAATATTTTAATATATACAATATTTACTGGTTGTTGATCCAATGGGTTATTGTGTTATGCTATATACTATATAGATATGAGTACAGATTGGCTTGAATTTTTATACGTAGTGGTTAATGTGCAGCATATAGGGTGTAACATAAGTTCATATCATATCTTCATATCTGCTTATCAGCTCTCGCTGTTCTTTTGTTGCTAATACGTTATTTAAATTATTAAAACATAAGTAAGCATTACCACTTGCATTATTTACTTATAAGCATTTAATTAAAATTAGATTTAAATCATAAACCGTTAAAAACATCCTTTTTATTTCAATGCACCTCGTATAGTATAAGAAAATTAATATTTTAAAATTCCATACAAATTTAGAATTTAATTTCAGCTGTGTAAATAATTACGTCAGCTTTGTAGGTAAAATGCAGTACAGTTTATTATTTCTTGCACTTTCCAGTGGCAAGATATAGACCATTTATTCTTATAAAATTCCAGTCTTGAGTCGCTAAAGTAAATAATGTATGTTGTAGCAGCAGAAACGAATGTAATAATTAACAGGGCAATTGGGATAATGGATCACCCACATACTCCAAGTATATTGGATTTGCCCTTTAACAAAAATACGGCCTGTTCATAGATGCATCTTTCTACCTAGGGGTAGGGGTAGGGGTAATCGTTTCTAAAAATATAAGGGTAAACATCCACCTGTAAGTGCTTTATACATTTTTTGCTCTTTCTTGGCTTACCCTGATTTCGGTAAGGAATAATTACCTGTGCAAATTGTTGCAAATCATCCAAGCTTGTGCTGTCATTGCTGATCTACTTTTAACTGTGCAAAAGTTACATGAATTTAATTAAAAGATGTACCGTCGTTTTATCTGAATAGTCATGAAATAAATAAATTACAGACTTAAGATATTTACCGAAGCCGTAAATCAGAATTAATTCAGTAAAACATATTATAATTTCAATTCTAACTATTTATGTAATTATTTGTATGACATTTCCGTTCACGTTTTAATTGTTAATTTTACCTGTACCATTACTTAGAATACCCTAGGGTACCCATTTTATTCATGCGTTATTTTGACATTTCTTGTCTGTACATATTGTTATGTCGCTAGAAAAAACCTGGAACTCATTTCTAAAAATAGTTTCTTTACTCAGACCTCTCAGTTGTAATAATCAGCTGATATTCTCGTCAAGAATTGGTCACGAGCCTAGTTTTTCGTTAGCGAATGTTTTTATGTTTTTTTAGAATGTAAGTGTACCTCATCTCTTATTCTTTGATTTTAGGATTGAATTTATGTATATATATATATATTTGTGTAATTTTGTGTAAACTAAAGTTAATGCAAAGATGTTCTTGTGCTCCGAATTTTTGTTTTAATTTAATCAAAATACAACTTAGAGTGCTACTTTAGATACACAGTACGCATGCAAAAAGTGATTTAGTATTGTGCAAATTTAGTCAAAGAAAAGGTCCCAAATTATTTATTTTTGAGTTAAAGTTCAATTTATTAATTAAATCATATACAGGGTGGTCAGTTTTGAAACCAGCCCTCACTTATTTTATTCAAGGCACAGCACGCTTTCAATTTTTGCAAATAAAGTAACTAATCAGTGAACCTTCCGTTAGCATTATTTTATTAATTTTCATATACAGTATGATCATAAGTGAGTAAGCATCTTTAGCAATAGAACATTTCTTATAGTTTAAATCCAGTTTCTGCAGTACCGTTATAGCGTCTGTTTTCCGCTTGAAGGTAAGGTCTCTAATATCGTGACATACAGGGTGTTCTCCGAACGCCGCCTGTTTGCACCTTGTCTTGAAAACGTTGCGCCCACAATTACCGATTTAGACTTATTATTCCTACAGAGTTTAGCCTCGCAGTACCGATGGACCACGCCTCGCTCCACTGAAGCTTTACCGGCTGTGGTTAAACATTCGTGAAACATACCGTCTTGTGACTGTTTGAGTAACAATTACAAACCAAGGTCATATGGTAGACAGTTTTTTGGGGTTTATACAACCAGCGTATCACTTTATCCCCGCCACTGGTTTACTAGTATTTATACTAATTTAAAGTTTCATTATAATATATTAAGTAAACGCGTTGTCCAGATTTGATGAATTTATTTTCCCTGCTTTTTGTGTGATATTGTGATATTTTCATGAAATTGAAAAATTCTGTAGCTAGAAAATGGTTAGTATTACGACGAGGATTTATCCAAACTTTTTAGGGTGGCATTTCAACCACAAATTAGGATTGAATTTAAATGTTAACCAAGCCAAATTAAAAGTTTACTACGAAAATTATTGCAAATAATGCACTTAAAGTATTTGAACCACTTGCATATTAAGCTACCTTAAAAAACAATTATTGAAAGTAATATTTTAAGATGACCGCAATTTATTTCTATATATTTATTTTATTGGGCAAGCAAATTATGCAACCAGTGGAATTCTAATCATTTTTTTTGAAATTGTCCTCTTGAATTATGTAGCCATTCCCCAAAGGAAACATCTAAAACCGATAAATCGGAGGACCCCACGTTCTAGGAATTGGCTGTGTTCTTCAAAATTAATCAGTTGTGCAACAGTTGATTAATTGCATTTCAGGAAATTCAGAATATTGCTTTAATTTCTGTTTAGGGAATGCAACATGTAATTTATTATACTTCCATTATTATCTTAGAAAATTGCCACCCAATAATTCCAAACGTTAAAGTTGCATACCTAACTTTTACCTTTAAACTCTCTAAAGGTTTCTGATGAAGAGGTTTGTGGTTTTCATATGTTCAGTAGGGAAAATTCTGTTTATTTACAAAGTCATCGAGATTAAAAATATTGTTGTCACTCATCTATAGAGTTTTAGAAAATTTTTATCATTGTACGGTTGAAAAATTCGTAACAAAAATTTGGATGCAGATAACTTTGATTTAATATGAGCGATGATGGCGTAAATACTTAAATAAAATTCTATGAAAGGTGTTTCCTGAAATCTCTAATGAAACTCCATGCCCACTGTCTGCATAACAAGTGATGCCAGATGTACCTATTTCTAGACGCGTGAAAGAGGAGAGCTTTAATGAGTAACGTAACTCAACCTGTTGAAATCCACCGTACATTTATGCATTTGTATAGATTTACCGGAAAATAAATGTTAAATATTGGGTAATTGTAAAATGATTAAACCATTTCAGCAAGTACAATTTCAACTTCATGTTGAATTTACTATTTGAAAAGGAAAATTAATTACGCTTAATATTTCTGGTGAAACAAAAATTGCTTTTAAAGCCTTAGTAGTTGTAAAAAGCATTTATTAAATAGGTATTGCGCATTCAAAATCCCATTGCTTAAATTATTTAATCTCAATCATACGTAATGTCATTAAATCCTTCAGTATCGACAGTGCTATAATAAGGAACTATACAATTCTTATCAACAAATATTTTGTTATGGCTTGTCTGAAATGTAAATGTTTTATTATAGAAAATCATGAAGAATGTAAATTAAATTGCAATACATTTTGCATGAACTGCACCTTGTTCTTTTTTAAGTTTTATTTTTAATACGTTAGTAATTTACCTTAACGATTTAACGTTGGTTGTATACAAATAGTGAATTACATATTAATATCCTTTCTTATTTGAGCTAACTGTAACAATTCATCTTTTCTTCTAAAATAATTAATTTAACATAGAATAAAAATAATGTTTGTTGAAATACTTCATGATCATCCTTTAATCCAAATTGATTTTAGGGTAAATATATAGATGTGCCGAGGACTAGATGGACTTCAAGAGGCGTTACAGCCGCTTGTTTTATGCTTGGTTGATCAGATTTGTGTTAACCATAACGTATACGAACTGTGCTACATGTCTATACACGGAAAGTTATAATTCTTTACTAGAGCGACTCTTGCCGCCATGATGATTTATAATGCGCTAGCGAAATTTTTTTCTCTTAGAAGGTACATTTCTCAATACTGAACCCGTGTTTGCAAAAGATGAATTGAAATAATCACAAATGGTCTAATGTTTTATTACTATTGGTTGTCTTCTCCAAAAGAGTTGTTAAATTTAAAATTGAATAGATTTCAAATAAATAAATAAAATGTCATATAATGTTTTCAATTTATCATTGGAAATCATTATCGGTGTGATAAACTACACTGCTAGTTACATAAAAGCTACAGTAAAAAATAAAAATAATTTATTACAATTTGTTTCAAGAATTATAAAATCTTAGAATAATTCTGATTTTGTACTAAACTAGTGTATTTAAACTTTAGCTATTTACAAAAAATGTCAAAGCGCGAAAATTTTTTATCTATTTGCGTATCGAAATAAGCTCATTTGGAAACCCTTTTGAGTTTCACAATGGCCATCTTTGTAACACGCAATATATTATTTTAAAAGGTTGGTAACATTAGTAATTAACCTTACTGAACGTCAAAATTGAATAGCAAATTGACAAAAATTTTCATGTTTAAATGTCAAAACGTCAATATCACCAACCATCTTTAAGGACCCTAAATCAACTATATGTCAAAAAAGTGCGTTTTGTTCTAAATTTTTGACAAATAGATAAAACAGTATAAAAAATTGGTTTTAGAAGACCCTTCATCACACTCGTTCATTATAAAACTCGTCTCTACGAGGCCCGTTTTCTAAATTTGAACTCGTGTGTTAAAAATATGTCTTATGAAACAGGTTTTTTAATATACTATTATTTATTTTTTACATGTATTCATATGTTACTATTATTACACTCTTTTAATTATATGTATGTATCTAGGATGGCGTATTTCCAACACTTCCTCTTATCATACTAGCAAGGTGGTCGACACTTCAATTCGTCATTCATGCCCATTGATTCAATACAATGTAGATGTTTCACTTTCGTCAAACCTTTGTAAAAATATCTGCAACCATTTCTTGCGTGGATATATGTTTAATATTTATAATACCTTTATATATCAATGTGCTTAGTTCTACTATGAAATATTGGATTTTCTGATAATTTTAAAGCTCTAATATTGTAATTGAGCGGTAATACTTTATTAAATTCTTTCAACTTAAGTTTTTTAAAAAAATTCTTTAGATAAACGCCCCCGTTTGTAGCTTCTGTTAGTGCCATCTACTCCGTTTTAGTTGAAGACAGAGCCACGATTCGTTGCTTTCTCGATTCCCTTGAAATAGATCCTCAATTTCAAATATAGGTGTATCCAGTGTACAATCGACGATCTTCAATATTATTTGCCCAATCTACATTTGCATATCCTTTTAACAATTCTTCGTTTTAAATGACGTAAAATACGCTTCGCAGCCAACCAGTGATCATAACTGTGACAATAATTAAATTGGCTTAAAACACTGATGGCATGTGAAATATCAGGCCTAGATCAACGGTCAAATACATCAATGAACCTACCAGTTCTCTATACGACAACTTCTTCTCAAAAGGAGTTATTCTTTTGCATTCCCTTTTAATTTTACATTTGCTTCGAGTGGCTTAGTTTACCGGAACTTTTCCTAAAAGATAAGTTCACAATTGTCATGCACGGTATATACTATTATGCCCATCTATGTATACACCAAATTAGACATTGGTATAATTGAAGTAACTAAATCGGTTAATGATAGTTGATATAATAATCGATTGTAATTGTAACGGAAAAGCATTGTTTATTAGTTCCAATTAACTGTTTAATACATATCATCAATTATAGCGTATTTGTTTACATCATTACCAAGTGCATATAGTTTAGTGCAATACATATTTGAATTAACCGAATATATAACACTGGCGACGACGGTAGGGATCTTTTTACAACACGAGCAGATTAGTTTAAATATCTAAATTATTTTTCATGCATGTAAACGAACACGTCGGTAAAATGGCAACAATTGGTTCCGTCGAGGAATTTAACACGTGTAATTCAGGGTTTTGGACAATTTACCTTCAACGATTGGAATTCTTCTTTGAAGCAAATAGAATCAAGGATGAACACACAACGCAACGTAAAAGAGCAGTATTTTTGAGCGTTTGCGGTAATAAAATATTCGAGATTGTAAGGTCGTTGTGTGCGCCTACAAAACCTACTCGTAAAACTTTCGAGGAAATGATAATGTTATTAGCGGATCATTTTTCACCTAAATAATCGAAAACTGTACATCGTTTTCGGTTCCATAAACATGACTAAAGAAGGAATGAATCTGTTGCTATGTATGTTAGCAAACTTCGCAAAATTAGCGAAAATCGCATTTGTGTGATACCTTAGAAACAATGCTTCATGATCGATCAGTGTGCAGTACAAATGACGAGTATATTCAACGTTGATTACTCGCAGAGGCAAACTTGACACTTGAAAAAGCTCTGCAAGCAGCGATTGCTGCAAAAGCACCTGCGTTACACATGGCTGAAATTCGCCGTAACGGTTCGCGAACAATCGGAAAAATAAGCGAAAAAACGGGTAAGATAGTTTCAAACAATGAACATTTGGGTCGAGATGATAAATCAAGGACAAATAAGAGTAGAAAACGCGAGAATGCGCTTTCTATAAACAAATAACCATGTTATAGGTGCGGTAACGATAATCCCCCAAATACGTGCAAATGTAAGACTGTAGAGTGCAGATATTGTCTTGAAGTCGGGCATATCGAAAAGGCGTGTTTAAAAAAAGGAAACGACAAGGTCGCGTAGAAATTAAAAACATTTTCGAGGACAATAATTTGAATACTCCGAAAGAAAACATATTTACGTGTACTGCCTGGACTAGCTCGACGCGATTTTTGATGGAAGACAAACTAACTCGAGTCAAAAAGATGCACAATTAATTATTGCGAGACATACAAAACAAACTTTTCCACGCAGAAATTTGAATGAGTGTATTTATTAGAAACGTGACAAAAAATCTTTGACCGTCTAGCTCTAAAGTTATCGGCAGAGTAGGGGTAGGTCTGATGTTCTTT
>JAHWXV010893065.1:0-13941 GCA_024586415.1 Phrixothrix hirtus
TATATATATATATATATATATATATATATATATATATATATATATATATTAGTTAATGTGAAACAGATAAATTTACTCTAGACCAATGATGAGCATAAACGAAAATTAATTTGTCACAGACAAAATAGAAGTATAAAATTTATATATATTTTTAGATATTTAAAAATAATTTAGAAGATTTCGTTCCTGGAATGGGGTTCGATCCCAGGACCAACGCGCCAATACTCTACTACTGAGCTATCAAGGGACAACACCAGTCGATAAACGAATCCTTCTAAATTATACATACATACATATATGAATTTTTCTAAATTATTTTTAAATATCTAAGAATATATGTAAATCTTTATAAACGAAATACCAAAAATTGATTTGTTTTAAATTAAGATTACTAAATAATGATTTCAAGGTTACAGGTTACAAAGCATACGAGGTGCATTCAAAAAGGTTGATAATTGTAATTTACCCAAACGTATATTAATTAACTTTGAGTGATACAAACATAAGAAGGCATTTAACAAAATATAGTTCATGATCCTTTTAGTATAACCACACGGCAGTTGTTGTCTTTGCCGACTTATGACAAAACCATCGCCAATAGGCTCTAGATTTAAATTAGTGGAATAGCCTTAACGTATTGTTATTGATAATCAGAAAAAATAACGAAAGCATGTTTAAATACTTATTTTTTCATTTGAAAATTGCGTTAATTTAAATAAATTCATTTGTTTCAGATACAGCTGACACAGAATCCATTGGTTTATGAGAACACACACACCTACTTACTGGACGTGAAACGAAAAATATAGAGGTAAATACACTTTTATATACTTCCTGTATCCTATTTCTGCCCGCTCTTCCCTAGAACTAATACTTTTTACCTATAACACTGAAAAGGTTAATTGCTCTTGAATTAACTTTCATTCAAACAGTTAACTGTTACTGCACACGTGCAATAAAAATTGATGAATGAGTAGCAATATCTATTCACTAGTAATGACGACTTTATAATCACAAATCATTTGCTAAAACCGTTTCATAAGGTCACCTTAATGTGAAAACTACAGATAATTAAAATAAATATTAATAATTTCTTACAAAACGCATTTACAAGAAAAGAGCAAGACAACAGACAAAATGTAAAAAGATATTCGTGCAAAGAGTGATAGCTGTTAAAACAATTGTAAATTCGTGTTTTAAGCCAGGTACTCATGCAACAAAACATGAACTCTTACTAGTATCTTAAATAACTATTAAGTTTCCACTATCTTTTTAAAAACAGGTAACAAATTCCAGTAAATATATTTTTGAACTTTCTCTGTTTTCGTGGAATTAACATATTGTTAAATAATATTAATCACAACGTTAATGATGACATCCACAATAAATTAGGGTACCTCTGCGTTAAGTATGATCAAGAGTTGTAATCTTAAGTCCTTTGCGAGTCTTCGAGGATTGAGCAGTTTTATCTTAAACACAGTAAGTAGGGACCCTGTTATCAAATAAGCAACGATTAAAATAACTGCAATATTATTCTGACACCTTTACTTGCCACTTTTAAATCCTTTCTTAGCCTCCATTGTAAAAATCACATGCGGTTAAACATCAAAGTGAATAGAATTAGTTTTATTCAACACAAAGCGTATGCTGTCCGACATAATCCATAGCACCCTAAAACACTAGAGAATGAATTTTGGAACAAAGAACCTTCCAAAAATTGGTTGACCATCAGTTTTAACCCGAAAGAGATGATTAAATTTCCAGAAAACAAGATTGGTATCCCCAAAGAATATTAGTTTGAGATTTTCATTTACCACAAGATTCGCACTGTGTTGAATAAAAATAGTATAAAGTACTTTATACGACTATAACGATTTTTTAAAGCATAAGTAACAAAACGTTCTACCATTATAAATCACGCAAGCTGTTGACGTTAAATTTAATATCCGTATTCGTTAAAGATTTGTTAGTAAGTTTAAAGGATACAAAATGAATATTTAAATAATTAGTTTGTGAATAAAAATTAAATCTCAACAAATGACAATTGCGGTTTAATTAAAATCCGCATCATTACAATTTCTAACTAATATTTAATTAATAATAAGCAACATAAAATTAAATGCAAAACCAAGCTCCTTATTTAATAAGAATTTGTATAATTGGAGCTCAATTTGAGTACTTCTAATGAATTTTATAATTTTTACGCTGCTTCAGGATGCTTTTGAACGTAATACTTAATACGCCAACATTTTTAATAAAACAAATTGTTTGTAAATCAATCTAATAATAAAGTGTAGAATTACAATAATAAACTTTTCACTTTGGCACGTGTGTGCTTTAACTTGGCGGAATTTGCTTTTTTCACATGTGCGCTTCAACCCGCTTAAAGCGAATGCGCGGAAGTGCTTAGAAATTTGAAATAAGTATAAAATATTGAGCACTACCCCTTTGAACTGTGAAGTATAAAATTAAACATGCGGCAATTAGAAAAACCTAATTAGTCTTAATAATATTGAAATAGAATGAACAAAAGTAGAAATTTCGGCAATTAACTGACAGAATCGTGTTCTTGACTCAAAAAGAATGTTCTAATTCTTAGTAAATTGCAATCACGTTATGACGTTTCGTTTTTCTCTACTTTTGTCGAGGGAGAAAATTATTTATATTTAGCGTTGATAGACTACAGCCGTACGGGCCGGGTTTCCTCTTTTACAGGACTTCTCATTAACAGATGGCTTGATCATTCATACTTAGCTAAACTGATTACTAAGTAATAAGTCAGTAAACCTTCATAAGTTATGTATTATAAATAAAAACAAATAAATGGTTATTTACAAAACGAATATGGAAAGTTCATAATAAGTGTGTACAACATAATGATGGAATATTTACAACAATTAACTAAGCGTTCTCTAACACTAAACTAAAATAGACGGTTTCAAACAAACTAAATACATGCTCTGGAATACTAAAATTAATATGTACACAACGAAGCAATCATGCAACGGTAATTAACTATTGAGTTTAATTAATAAAGCTCAAGTAATGGCGATATCAATCATTATTGATAGTGAACGGTTCATTTAGGCTAGCACTAGCTTTTAATGGCGGACGGTTGACAATGTTAAATTCTCGTTAAGCGCTTCTCGTAAGAGGGCTTCAATCAACAATAATTAATTTACACAAGTCTTTAGCTAATGCTAGGATGCACTTGGAAATTGTCTAGAGCCAACGCTCTTGCCGAAGATATACAAAACGGGAATAGTCGACCTACAGGATTTACTAATCTCCTGATACTACAATCCTTTGCGGTCTCTGTATCGGTATCTTTCCACGTGACGGCCTTATTACCCTCGCAACTGGCAGAAGTGTTTGCAAGCATCCTCTGCGGGTCTGTCAGGTTCGTGCGCCAAGTCCTACGAGTAACTGTGGTGTCAGAACATGTCAGACAACCCAGGACCTATGATGTAGGTTTCTACGAGCCTGCAGTCGTATTATTACACGCGCAACTGCTCGACTGAAGATGTCGTCTGTGACGGCAAGGTTTTACAACTGTTACAACAACCTTAAACTAAGTTCGTGGTTTAATCGCATGTTTTACTGAAAATGTTGATTCTACAAGCGGGCTCTGATAAGAGAGCGTACTTCAGGTTTATTGCGGCGGGTTCGGATCTAGAGTGCACTTCAATACAGTAGGCGGAATATTGCGCCTTGCAATCAAATGTAAAGTTAATCGGTTCGAGGTTGACACCAGAGTATCCAGCTCGCTCCGCAGTTAAAAGCGAAGTTCCCATATATCGGTGCTGCTCGCTCCGCGGTTAAAAGCGAAGTTCTCTTAGCGTACTTACGTGGCTCATTATATACTATTTTGATATGCGGTATCTTTATTCCACTCGCGTACTTTGTTTTCTATTTCAATTCTGTGCTTTACAGTCACTCGTTACTTGAAATTTATAACAGGTTCATATTTAAAATGGTGGTGTCTCATTTTATATATACAATTATCTTAACTTATTTTAACTACATACATTATTAGTAGTTTATCTAATTTTTAATTAGATAAACTCCTAGGATTACAAACATTTCAATCTATAATTAATTATTCAAGTATTTCTGCAGTCCGCGATTTGTTAAAGTCTTTTACATTGTTTTTCTAATTAAATTAATAATAAAATTATAACATTGAAACGCGCGAAAACCTGTATCGGTTTTTATAATCGCGATTTTGGTGTTATGTAGGGTACTTTTACAACATATAAATGAAATAGTACACAATCACATACTGGGTAAGGCACAAAGCTTGAGTATTGTTCTTTTGTGTACTCTACCAGATGAGGTGATTACATATGCAGATCTCAATATTTCGTCTCTAGAATTTTCTATTTTGGCAGCATGACCCATGGCTCATTTCAAGCAAGGAATATTATCCTCTTGAACCAAGACAACAGAGTCTACCTTTAATAGGTTTGGTGTTTTTCTAAACCACTTCGTCGTCTTCCGCAATTTGGGGATGACTCCCCTACTCCCAAGTTTCTAAAATGTTTGATATACGCGTTGGATATGCTAAAAGAGCGATAAGCGTGTTTTGAAAGCCACGTTAAATCTTCTTTGTACCTTCCAATAAAGAAATGACCGGGTGTTCGCGGATTAGGATCAGTAGCATCGGTTGATATGGGACACAAGGGTCGAGAGTTTAATACCGCCTCCGCCTCCACTAACAAAGTTTGAAATGCTTCATAATTTACCTTAAGATGTAATTTTATGGACTTTATTCCACCTTCCCACCTTGATGGGACAAGTGAGGCACAATCCCAAGATATGCTATGGTTAGATAAAAGTCAGTAAATTTTGAGTTGGTTTTCTTTGAATTTAAACATTTATATAAATATTTCAATTGATTAGCTGCACCTATGAAATAGTTGGCGTTGTTAGACAAAATAGAACTTGGTTTGTTGCTACGGCTAATGAGTGTTTTATCATAGGTTAAACTGGAAATAACGCAAGCGGCAAATAAAATCATGAGCGTTTAACCACGGTCGACAAAGCTACAGTGGAGCGAGGCGTGGTTCATCGGTACTTATGAGGCTGAACACTGTTAAGTCAAGACAAAATCGGTAAAAGTCAATGCTGTTACTAGGTAATGTTTGTACGAACACTCTGTATGTCAAGATATTACGACCTACCTTTGGAGGGGTGAGATACGCTCTATTGGTTCTGCAAATATGCTAAACTCAAGGTGTTCACTAATTATGATGCTTCCTGTATATGGTGGATTGCTAACTTTACTATATAATTGGGAGTGAGGCCCTCTTTTTTTGTACTTTACTGATCCATAACTACTTGTGACTAAAACATACTATGATATTTTTGATGCGCCCTGTATATTAAAAATGGATATGAACCGTTAATAAGAGTTTTTAGTTTAATTTAACGTTGTACCCAAAGTTAGGGTGCGAACCGTTGGCGATGAATTATCTAAAGGTAGATACTAGGATTAACCATCCTGTATATGGTTAATAATTATACCAACAGAATTTTAGGTCGTCATACAAGTTTTGAATTCATGGCGAAACAAATGCTTGTTAACTTTTCTTTGAATAATAATTTACTGTATAATTGTAATAGCAGATAAGATTTATGTTGTTAAAATAAAAACACTGATTGAGCACAAAACACGTTATATAATTGATTGTTCACTTTATCACATTCATTCAACAAATCTGATTAAAAATCAAATATTTCTTAAGATCTAACAACAATATATACATTAGTCAACGCAACCGAGGTTCGTGTTTATTAATGATGCAAAGTCGGAAGGCCCCAACAGGCCAGGCGGAAGGGTTTAAGATTAATTTTAAAAACAAATCTTACTTCCGTTAACGACATTCAAAGTGTACATACAAAAGCAAACTTACGTTTAGAGGGTACCCTGTATGAGATTATTTCATTAAACAAATTAATTTAACACTATTTAATAATTTGGTTAATTAATATAACAAGATGTTAATAATTAAAATGGATAATTTAAATTTCTAAGACACACGACTGTTCGTTGAAGCATTTGAGAAAAAGGTCTGTAAATTCATTTATTTCGTGCAAAGATTTTATATATATCTTACGTATAATTCGTTTGACTTTGTATAACAAACAGATAGGGAAATTAAAGCACCTTTATTACGTGACGTTAATCAAAAGTTAAATTTTGGTAACAATTATTTGTACATACGGGAAGATCACATAACACTCTTGTTTTAGCGGTGAAAAAATTTAAATATCACTTACAGTCGAGGTGATTCTTATTTGATTGTTAGAAGCGGAAGCCGCCCCCTTGTTTTTCAAATTAAATTAATGTCCCAACGAGTGGATACCGAAGAAAGATGGTACTGCCTAATCCTTGTTGGCTTAATTATCCCAAATACTTTGGAAATTCCAGGTCAGCGTCCAGGTTTGATGGATCCTTAAAATTTCAACAAGGACAGTTTAGAAAAATATGAAATTGAAGACACAAAACACTTCGAAAGATAATTTTTCTATTCTCGAACTATCTCACCTGAAGCTTGATTACTAATTGCACACATGGGAACGCCACTATTGTTAACCTAACCTTGGGCTGGCGTCAGTATTCCTGTAGTGTTTTTATAATCGTTCCGTTTGCACAGTTAAATTTTAAACAACGTCATCACGCTAAGATATATACATTAATTGACAAACTGCCTATATTTATGTACTTTTTTATTAAAAAAGCTGTAACCTTCGTTCGTCTTTGATTCGTGAATTTATGTGAATTGGCAATGCTTTAAAATATCTGATATAAGATTTGTTACTTTGTGAATTGAAATAATTTTGCTCATTAAGTTTTATACTTATTCCTAAAGTTACATTTGTAATAAAATTTCTAGACAATTTTCTAAAAGCATTATACGGAGTGTAATCAACTAGATTTTTGTTTTAAATAGTTTTTTTGTATACAATTTGCTCTTTACATGAATTTAATAAATTCCTGTCCAATTAAAATTCTTTGAATAACTAATGTGCATGGTAGTGCATATTTATTACATAATATTTCATTAAATGCTATCAAAACACAGCAAACGCTGGCAGTTTTTAAAATGCAATTAAAAGCAGCGGTTGTTAATTCTATTACTAATGCTAAGTGAACAGTTCTTGTTACTAAACATAGAAATAAGCAAATGTATGCTTTAATAACCACGAGCCTCTGCCTTTAATGAAAGTTGGGCAGTCATAGCCAAGGCCGGCGTTAGAAAACACAGGCGCACCTATTAAGGTTTAAACGTTTTGAAAGTAAGTTACCTATTAAAGAGTTTTAGTTTAAAGCATATGACATAGTTGTGTATAATAGATATGGCTAGAATTCAGCCAGATATGGGCTAATGAATCTCTCTAACCTGAGCTTGCAATTGTTGAGCACCGTGGTGAAACAACTTTTCGTGAAAATAACGTAACGTTAAGGTCGTCAAAATATGGCCTTTGGGTAATAGAACTGAAATATTTTAATTGAATAAGAAATGAGAACTTCTAATTTGTCCTCCAACCTGGAGGATACCATTTGAATCAACGAAAGGGTTGAATGATAAAATACTAGAAGCCTTTAAATTATTCTTTCGCACAAGTATAAGTATTTCTTTAGTAAACCGTTCTACATGACACAATTTTATTGGATTTTCAATAGAATTGACCCAAAGGCTTTTAGTAGTGCAATGTTTCGTAACCCGTTTCGAGTGTTAATATTTTTCATGATTCTTCTCATCCAGGCTATCACGCGTTCAAACTTTATTAAGCTAGAGTATCTTCCGAATATATCGAAATAGTTAGTGTTTACAAGACTAAGTGATATACCAATATATTTTTGAGTTCGTGTTTTGGTAACAAAAAATTTAGAAAATTCTGACTTGGTCATTGCGCTGAATGCTTTGCTAGAAATGTATGACCGTAAAACCACATATCTTTGATAATAAGTCAGCTGGATTTTAGAACGAACATGATTCCAATAATCCTATCCCAATAATTCTTGTACAATGGCAATACGATTTCCTACGAATGGCTTGTATTTGTTCAGAGCAAATTTTATTCAACGCAGGATAATCCTAGAATATGTCCAAATATATATTTTATCGATTTTGACAGTAAAAGACTCGACTCCCTTTAGTATTAGTTGTGATAAAAGTAGGACCGCAGATAATTCGAATCTAATGCCGTTTATTGGACCCGTTCGGGATTTGGAGCTAAGTTAGATGACCAAAATATTGTTAAGAGAATCTTGGCTCCATAATTGATGGAACTGGTGTCGCTGAAACCTTGAAGTTGGATACTTGTTGAATTTCTTAACTTTATACGCCTCGGTATTTTTAGTAATTGTAAGTCTAAAAGTTGATTTCGAAAGGTTGCCCATTCGAAATGAAGTTCTATGGGAATGCTTTCATCCCAAAAAATGCGCATTTGCCAAAGGCGTTGCATAATTAATTTTCGTTTTATAATTATTGAGGAAATTAATCCTAAGGAATTAATGGGCTATGTTGGAAAGTATGGCCCTTTTTGTAGTTTCTGTAGCTTTAGAATTGTTTACGAAATTGAATTATAACATACCCGTTGATGCATTCTATAACATACCTAATATTTTTGTTCGGTCGCGTTGACGTAGAGAGAGGTACGGTCAACAATAAAGAATCAAAGTTAATATCGTCTAAGGCTTCAACCTCATTTGATAAAATGTGTGGGAAAATCTGCGGTTCAAAATCTCTTTTTCTGTATCAGCGCCCGTCAAGTAGTCGTCGATACAGAGGGTGTTTTTGATTATCTTTGAAATTGGATAACGACCAGATAGTTTAAACATTCAGTTGCTAAATAGCTGGCACTTGTTGTACTATAAGTTATGATATTTAATTGATAGGTAGGAATTGGATGGTGATGATTACGGCGCCACAAAATTTGTTGAAATGTGCGCTGTGGTTCGCTAAGTAATAACTGGCGATACATCTTTTCAATGACATCCGTGAGAACAACCTCATCTTGCCTAAATTGGAGTGATATGTTAAAGAGGTCGTTTTGAATAACGGAGCCATTTATTTATGCATGGTTGGTTGGCGTTTTGGCGCTGCCATCGAATACGACTTTAAGTTTCGTTGTTAAAGAGTCAGTCTTAGTTACGCAGTGGCAAGGAAGAAAATCCTCTGGCATCTTGGATAGTATAATAGAGACACTCTGAATTTTTATACGCACTTCCACATTCGGAAATCTGAAGAAGACTCATATGACCTAATTCGCCCATAAAATTGATATATTATTGGTGTAATTGAGCATTTTTAATTAATTTTATTTCCAATTGTAAAAGCCGATTGAGGGCTTGATCTTTTGATTCTCCGAGCTCGATTAACTTGTGGTAGAAAGGTATCGAAACGATAAATTTTCCGCTAAAATGTTTAGTTATAGTTTCATAAACATTTTTTTCGCAAAATTTCTCGTCGGCACAAAATTTAAAAATTTCGAAATTGTGTTGAATGTTTTCTAATTACCAAAATTGTTCGACTATGTTGTTCGAAATTTGATCATTTATCTATCGTCTTTTTTTAAACTGAGATTTAAACAAGCAACCTTAAAATTAATTGAACATTTCGCAGGACTGCAATTTCCGGACAAGAACCGTCCAGATACTGTTGCTTGCCTAACGCAATTTATCCAACAGATTTTAGGTTATAAAAAAGAGACTCTCCTATAGGAGAAGACATGTTAAATTTCGAATCCGCCAAGATTATGTTCGACGGTATGTTAATCATTTGTTTGCTAAAAGAGCGCAAAGGCAAATTTTATGTGATTTTTTGCACAGTTACGCAATAGATATAATATACGCGCGATAATTGTTGTATAGCGATGTAATGTGAAATTAGGGTGGAAACATTTGGATTGATACCTATATTTTTTGTGAGCTGCAATTGACTTGTCATTGCTTGAGTAATGAGATTGATGATCCAGAATCCAGTAATATTCTAGCTTACCTTTGTTTCAACCTCATATATTTGCCATCACCGTAGGAATTATAACTTGATTTGCTTGTTTATAATTTCTTCCTTTGTTTTTCAGTTCGAGGTATTATTTAATTCTCTTGATCTATTACTGCTGTTGTGCGACTCATTTATTTTATCTAAATGTATCACAGTATGATGATGTCGAGAACAAATTTGACAAATTTGAGTAACGTGATCGACATTTGTTTTAAATTACAAACTTTTAATTCCTCAACTCTTGTAATTTTTGGTTTAGCTGGTAATGCTAGAAATATAAAGCAGTGATTTGACGATTAATTTAATTTGCAATCAAGGCAAGTTATTTTGTCTTTTGTTAAAGCAAATGTTTGTTTACATTCATGCCCTTTGGCAGAATTGTTTTTTGGAGATGCGACTTTAAAATTTTCGTTTCTAAAACGATTACTTAAATTATTATTAAATGACATTTTATTTAATTCGATTTTTTTCAAAGTTTAACATCGTTCTTTTAGAAAACTTTTACATCGTTTATTGTAGGAATTTCTCGTAGTTTGAATGTATTAAATTCTTTTTGTGTAGCTATTCGAATTTTGAAATTAAATTAAATTAAATAGATTTATAATCTAAAGACTTTGACATATTTTCTAGCGCCCACAGGTTTATTTAATTCGTTATGCAAATTTCGCATATCAGCCGCAGTATCTTTTTTGATTGGTTTTTAATTAAGAATATTTAGGTGATTACTGAGTATAAATTTAGGACTATTATATCGTTCGAATAATAACTCATGCGTTATTTTTTAATTTTCGCCACTAAGTTTGAAATAGTTGACAAGCCAGGCCCTTTAAACTGTCTCGGAGATACTTGAATCTTTCTACGCTTGATAGCGATGGATAGTTATGAATTAACGCTATGAATGTTTCATAATTGGTTGTGAAATTTGCGTAGTCCCTCACGAATATTGGTACAAAAGGTTTAGGTGGCCTAGTGATAACTCCTTTGTTAATATTTGTAGAATCTACTAGTATGGGATAAATAATTAACACTAATGTTAACAGTATAAGATTTATTGGTGTAAATGGAATTTTATTTTAAATTGAGGCTTAGGAATTTCTTAAAATAATCACCTGGTTTTAATATTTCTTAAGAGGTCCACTTGCACGGCCTCTCCCAAATTGGAATTAGGAATGAAAATTAGTGCAATCGTTTGTGCATTGTTTGTGCACGTTTATGCACACATTCTTATCGCTTGTGCATTCTCCCCTTCTTAAAAATTGTAGGAGGGGCCGTAGAAGCGATAGCCCCCCAAAATAACTTTTCGGAAAATTTTAAGTGCAATATTTTGTGTATACTTTTTTATCGTTTGTGCACTCTCCCCATATCAACAACAGCGGAGGGATAGCTCCTCTAAAACGATTTTTAGGGAAATTATAGGTACAATCGTTTGTATACGTTTGTGCACATTTTCATCGTTTGTGCACTTTTCCCTCTCTAGAAACAGCGAGAGGGGCTGTGGAAGCGATAGCCACTCCCAAAACGAATTTTGGGACTATAATATGTGTAAACGTTTGTGCATCATTTTTGCATACATTTTCATCGTTTGTTTACTCTCTTCTCTTCTTGAAACAGCGGAAGAAGCTGAGCAACAATAACTTACCTTAAAATGAATATTAGGAAAGTAATGTGTGCATTCGGTTCTGTACCGTTTACACACATATGGGTATCGTTGGGTTAGGTGAGTTAATTGAAGTTATAATTCAATGTAATAGACAAACAAGTGTATTTGATATATTTTTTAAGAATCAATTTTACGTACACCTAGATACATATAAATTTGATGTACATACACTTAACTTGCAATCCGCTACTTCGTTTGAGTTTCATTTGCCCTTACTTAGTATTGTTACTTTCGCGTTTTGTTAATTGCAGGTTAAGTATCTACTAATTTTGTATTGTATTTACATAGATTCAGTTTATTGATGAAATATTTATTTTAATATACATTTAATATAGTAATACATAATAATACATTAGAATAGGGTAGGTACTTTTTAATATATTGTATACATTATACATTTAATTGTAGCCACACCTTCATATTTCATAATTTCTATTATTATATTTCATAGTCTATTTTAAGTTGTTCCATATGCTTACAATTTTTACTTTTGAGAAATAGTGGTTTGCAAGTTTAGTGCATCTATATCAAATTTATATGTATCTATGTGTACGTGAAATGGTTTGTTAAAAAATTATATTGAATACACCTGTTTGTCTAATATAATGAATTATAGCTTCAATTAAATCATCTAACCCAACGATACTCATATGTGTGTAAACGGTATAGAACCGAATGCACACAATACTTTCCTAGAATTCATTTTAAGGCAAGCTATCGTTTCCTCAGCTTCACCTGCTGTTTTGAGAAGAGAGGAGAGTAAAAAAAACATGAAAATAAAAGTACAAATGATGCACAAACGTTTACATGTATTATATTCTCAAAATTCATTTCGGGAGTGTGTAAGCGCGTCCGAAAATTCTACGACTTGGTCGCTTATTTGTAAACACCCGGTATACACTATCGTGTTATAATAATCAAATCCAATTTCTAAAGTACCAATATTATTTGTACGTCATAATTTGCTTTATAAAATTATAAATAATATATCCCTATTTAACAAAGCATTAGAAAAAGCTTAACACCCTAAGTTATATATTATGAAAATTAGAAACATTTCGTTAAATAAACATAAATTCAGCAATACCCGCTTTTAGGCCAGTTTAAAAATAGACATGGACCACTCTCGTTCCTCCTTTAAATTTTCAATAAGAATGACTTCACTTCTCGAGTACCGTTCAAAATCACAGCAAGTATAATTTGCGTGTGTTAGTGCGTGTCGGTAAGATAATTAATAATTAGTGGAAGAGTACCCGAATGTCGATTTAAAAAGGATTAAGTAGTGTCTACTTGATTTGTCTACGCCCAGG
Organism: Phrixothrix hirtus; assembly: GCA_024586415.1. Classification (NCBI taxonomy): domain Eukaryota; kingdom Metazoa; phylum Arthropoda; class Insecta; order Coleoptera; family Phengodidae; genus Phrixothrix; species Phrixothrix hirtus. The sequence goes on from JAHWXV010893065.1 coordinate 12,987, forward strand.
GCGACTTTAAAAGGGGTTAATTCCCACTGCCTATCAATTAAGACCAACAGGGTTAATTTTGTATGGGTTGTATCAGCGATACGATAAAACAATTATTCGAGACCGTCAGTTGCACTCGCTACATTTACTGAGGAAATTGTAGGTTTCCGACCTTCAAGTAAGTGATAAAGATTTTTCGTTAATTACCATTTTATCAACGTCCGTCTCAACCTAAATTGTTCCGGAGGAAACGGAGCCAGATAATCACGTAGAACTAACGAACGAATACCTCAATTTGCACTTTAAAAAGACTGTTGTTCTAAACGCTTCATGTTTGTATCATACTTAAGGTCTTTATGGCCATGTTTATTTGTGTGATTAGCGTAACTTAATTTTAGAAAGGCAAGGGCTCCTTGAGTTAGCTATAGTAATTAGAAAATCCCATAATTAGTAGTGGGAGAATCTGTAGATTTTCACTGTATAACCTATGTTTATGTTTATTATAATCAATACATTATGCAAATTTTATTTTATTATACGTAGCTATATAGTGATAATTTATAGTTTATTACACGAATTAGTTGTTATTTATCTATCTTTACATATATTAGGCACCCGTCGTAAGTCTACCTGATCCAATGTGCAATCCAGCAGCGGGCATCATAAAGGTGACTTCCATGTAAGTTAATAAAGGGTCATATTAAATAAGAACTTGGAGATGGGTCTCTTTATCCTACGGATTGCTATTTCTATGTAAAATTAAGATCCAAGATAAAGTGGCGCCCTTATACGAGACTATCAAACCATTGTTCGCGACGAATTATCGAATGCTACCACCCTACTCAAAATCACTGAATTCTAAGTTTACACCTTTCTAGCAATCGTAAGACCTACTCTCTTTTCCACTGTAGCCGGCCGAGGCAAACCAATTATTTATGGAATTTTCCCTCTTAACATCTTAAAGGGCGTAGAACCA